>MJUU01009871.1:36767-57024 GCA_002080025.1 Modiolus philippinarum
AGCTTCTTTTGGTGTGTGACGGGAATAAGTTTTAGATCTTTCTGATGTTTAAAATTAATATTTTAAAAAATTGTAATTATAACCAAATATGAAAAACACTGCATTTGGTGACAAATTTTATTCTACTCTAAACAATTTTTGCACAAAACTGGAACTAAGAACTTAATGAATGTGGCCTTTTTCTTTCTTTTTTTTGTCAGTGTAACAGCAATGTTCAGACAATTTGGGAGTTTTGATTTTGACCACTCTATCAAATGTTGATGCTGTGACAAATTTTCAAGAGTGGATTAAAGAGCATGGAGATGAATCTTCTATCAGACCCCTGATAAGTACTCTTTATGGGGCAAACCAGAGGTCTGATCTTGCAGCATTTGCACTGCCACCTTTGTCCATCCGTTCGTCTGTCACACCTTGGTTACGTTTTTAGTTTAGGTCTATACATGTATCTCAGGTACTGAACAGTTCCCAAGCAAGCGAACAGGAAAAGTTAAATACGCTGTAATTTTGATTATAAATACTTTGTTTGCATAATAAAATGTTTTTTCTTTTTACAGTTGCATGGTCGCCAGGCAATAAGCCTTTTGTCTTGCCATTTTATTCAGCCAATCAAAAGAATTTTTTTTTTCAGTTTTATTAAATATAAAAAAAAATATTATTTTAGTAGGTCGTTGGGTTTTTTAAGTATCAGAATGATTTTTTTTCAATTTTGTCCTTTCAAGTATCAAATTATGACGAGGAATCGGATATACTTTACATGGGGATGATTAATTTACCAATTTTAATTGGTTGCTTTATAAAACTGAGCACATATAACGGATCACTTTTTTGTAATAAATTAATACGCTTCTATAATGGTAAATTATATGAATATTGGATGAATTTTCAATATTGCTATGTTTATGGAATATCATGTCATTAAATTCCTCGGCTAAAAAAATTTACAAAATTTAAAGCGTATTGGTGAATCGCAAAATACTTTTAGTGCATCGCGATATATACGTACAGGTGCACTATTTGAACCAGATTGGTCAATTTCGGACAAACTGTTGGATTTGGGGAAAGGCCTGTCTCTGTCTTATCGGGGTAGTCAGGTCTAAATACATGAAGAAAAAGCCTGACCGCGGACCATTGTTGCCAAACTGTATGGAGAAACACAGTGCTTCATACAGTACAAAGACCCCTTCTATATTGCTCTTAGGAAAGTAGACGCACTGGGTGTCGTAAAGAAGGCTAAATTACCTGCCCCTATCAAAATCTCGCCTTTCATGTTGCAATCGAAACTCGTTGCCCTAGTTGTCCCATCCATCTTTATTTTTTTCTTCTTTTCCTTTCATTTTGCAGAATTGATTAACTTTGTCTCGTCCTGATATACAATGTAGCTGAATAACTGCTCACTAGACGTTAAACTGTAACTTATCAATTAATCAGTTTCGGACAAGCATCACTAGATGTCAAAATTACTTGCAATGAAAACCGCCAGGTTTCTATCGTCTCATTTATGCAGAAACTAAATTTACGGTTTAGTTATAATGTACTCTTCTGCTAGTCACGTTATAATCTCGGACTCCAACTGATTAAAAATAAGTTATTCCGAGGGTTTACAGATTAACCACAACCTATCCACGGGGAACGATTTTTTTTTAATTTCGATAAACGCGCTTAAGGGGTATGTCATATCAATGAAATAAAAGAGTAAAAATGTTGAAACACACTTTGAGTTCAACAAAGAGATGCAGTCGAATGAGCCCCNCCCCCCCCCCCCCCAAGATTTCCATGAGCTCAAGAAGAATTTTCAAATTACTCTCTGAGTAACAATTTTGTTCTTACAGCTGTCAATCAGTTGTGTAAGCTTTTGCCATCACTTTACGTCGTCGTCCGTCAATACTTTCAAAAATCTTCTTCTAAGCCAATTGTAAACAAATTTAGCATGAAGCATGACCAGGGTATGTAGTTTTAAAATTATGTTCGATTAGTCCGAAGTTCAAACAGCATGGCTGTCGTTGCTACAAATAGTTGGGAAAAGTTGCTATTTTTGCCAATAAGTCAAAAACAGTTACAGAAAATCTGACTGGTATAAAGATAATCAGCATAGCAAGATCTATCCGCCCTTCAATTTTCAAGAAAATCCAAAGCCTGTCTTGGTGTTATTGTCCACTTTCCGTTAAATTTCAAATTTTTAATCTTTTTTTTTTTATTTTTATTAGAAAAACTATAACAGATGGAAGAACTTTACATCGCAAAGATGTTTAGTATACCAAGATCTATCCATTAAAAATTTTAAAGAAAATCTAAATACCAATGTCGGATTTATTGCCCTTTGATTGTCAAATTTTCATAAAATTTACACATTTTGTCTTATACATTGTTTTGTATTCTAAAAAAAACGATTTGAGATAGAGGTTTAGTGGGAAAAGCAAAAGTGTTAAGAATTTAATGACTACAAATTCTACAAATGTTCAATAGGTTCACATCTTATGCAAGATGGCCGCCACGGGGGAACATCTTTTAACATATGACTTCATTAGACAATGTTGTTAGTTGTTACTTCTTGAAAACCATCTGATACATGAAGTTGATACACATGTATTAGCTAGGTATGGTAGCATGTTGTTCGGTAAACAAATGAGATTTAAGCATCGATCATAAATACAAGATAGCAGCCACTGCAGATTTTAGCTTAACATTGGAGCATATGGTGTAAATTGCTTATTCTTAGGGATCCTTTCAAATATCAAGTTGACATTAACTAGGCATGGTAACATGGTGGTCATCTACCAAATTTTGCATATCTTTACCAACAACAAATACAAAATGGCCGCCATCAGAAACATAGTTTAACATAGAAGACTACGGGAGATGTTGAATTGTTTATTCTTGATAACTGTTTCACACATCACGTTTTTAATTACTTAGAAAAGTAACGTAATTGTCATCAAACAAATGTTTGATTTTACTTCCTATCATCGATCCGAGATGGCCGCAACTGCAGATCAAAATTTAACATTTGACCCTTTATGATTATGTTGAAAATTGCTATTTCTTAAAAAGCGTTTCATATAACGAGTTGATATTAACTAGGCATGGTAACTTGATATTCATCTACAAAATAATGTATACTGGTACCAATAAGAAATCTTAAATGATCACCATAATGGAGTACAGTTTAACATAAAACTAAAGGGGAAAATGTTGTTTATCTTGTAAACTGTTTCAAACATCATATTAATATTAAATTAAGTGAGAACAGAACCGTGAATCAAAAACGAATAATCGAAGGACAATGGTAACATCAGAAACAACAAAGATACAGAGACACAACATGAGTACGGCACAAAATAGAAAAATAAAGACACAAACACACAAAAATGAACAACATGGAAACAATAAAAACTATTAGGGAAATCAGGTGCAACGGTGGAGAAAGGATCTCCTGCTTCTTATAAGACACCCACCGTGTTAAAAATTCCAAATCCGGTAGAGGAAACAACAATTAAGTTTTAAAGGGAAAGATCTATTGTGATCCGGGAAACAGTTATCCCAAAGCGGTCCACAAGATGGTAATGTCGACCAAAAACTTCTGGACGGATGACGTCAAGTTGTTGAGAACATACCCTTTTTAAGTAGCCTATTTGTGAGTAACTGGGCTCTATCAAGGAAGTCACTGTATCGAACACAGGCTCTTGAATAGCTAATGAGTTGGGAGATGTAAACTTTGCATGCCGGCGATTTTGGGATGTTGTTACAAAGAAAAGGGAAGTTGAATATTGGAAAAGTGAAGTCATCGCGTTTCTCGTACAGCTTAGTTTGAAGTCTACCTCTGTTGTCAATTTCAAGATGAAGGTCAAGGAATGAGGCTGGTGTGGAAGTGTCTGTAGTATCGAGCTCTTTTGGGTAGATCATATGACAAAAATCACCAAAGCGAGGGTTGTTTAGTGACAAAATATCATCTACATAACGGAAACTAAACTTGAAGGATTTGGCCAGTTTTTTGTCTTTAGTTTGAAGAAGCACTTCGATGAAATCACCCTCATAAGGGTGAAGAAACAGATCAGCTAGAAGAGGTCACATATTTGCCCACAGGAATTCCAATAGTCTGTTGAAAAACAAGTCCTCCAAACTGGACAAATACATTGTCGATCAGAAAATCTAACATTTTAATCACTTATTCCTCTGTATATTTTTTCTCCGATTCAAAAGATTTTTCACAAAGTATGCTTCTTCTCTACCCACAACAATGTACCTATATCTTCGTTCACCGTTCTTACGTGAGAAACATCTATGAATTAAACTTTTCAGCCAAAATTTTAGTTGTTCATGAGGAATGGTAGTTTAAAGGAATGGTAGTGTAAACACTAGGCAATTTAACATGACATTAATCTAACAGGTGACTGACTTTCTTACGGGAAATCTTATTTGATCAGTAGCCACCTGGTTACCGAAAAAGGCTCACATGTTAGCCTCTGGTCAATATCACTGTCTTATGACCTGTCAATGGCAATCGCTGTTGAGCCCACCATGGAGAATGGACGTGGGAATAAAATATGTTTAAAGTTAAAGTTAAAGTTATTGTTCTTTGCATATTGAAAGCAAGCAAACGATTATATTGGTACTCCAACGAAGAATTTTTAAGCAGATTTTGATGATATGTCAATTCTCAAAGCACAAATGCACAATGTTGACATGGTGCATGAAGACGCACGTTAAGTGTTCTATTTAAATTACAACCTATACATTTTAAATGCAAAGTTTCAAATAGATTCATGAATGCACGTGGGTGCACGACAATTTTAACTTTTATGTGTTTTTGCAGTTTTCTCGAATTTTGGTCGTAATTAATTGTAAATAGTGGTCAAAGCGTCGTAACTCCAAATAATTTTTGAACCAGTTTTTCCTTATTCCCGGTTTCAATGGAAATCGGGTACTAGAATGGTTTGCTGCAAGCATGTCTGCAGAAACGAAAACAAAGCTTGCTCATTGGTCAGAAGTTCCCGCGTAATACTGGTGCTAAATGATGTGCGTCGTCCCCGTAATCCCGCTAATTTGCACATCGATATAAACCATTCGAGGAGACATTGGAAAACCTTGAATTTAACTATGAACTGATTGCCTCATATATGTTTACATTGTCATTGCCTTCAATGTAATCAGTTTGCGAAATACAACCGTGGACAAGTAAGGGACGACAAATACCCAAACTAACTATATTGGAGTCAACTGGTATAGGGAAAGGCATTCGTTTCTTTATTCCCGGTTGCCATGGTAGCTTTAGGAGTCCGTCAAACTGTATTTTAAAAAGGTCGTTATCTGATCCGATCAGCAGATTTTCTCTGGTATTATTATCTATCCCGAGGGCCTCTGGATGAAATTGTATTCTCGGGTTGATACGGCATCCGATACAGATTTTGCCATGTATTATTCCCTATTTATCATATATTTATATATATATATATATATATATTTAGTANTACATAAATTTTGAATATATGATACAGAGAGTGATGTCTATCCTATATCACCATTGATGACGTCAACCCCGTATCACACACCCCGTATCGCATGGCAAAAGCCGTATCGCATACCCCGTATCACACCCCTATTTTTTTTCACTTTGAATTTTTTCTTTAAAAAAATATGAGGGGTTAAAAAAATTTGGGGGGGTAAAAAATTTTTTGAGGGGGTAAAAACTTTTGGGGAGGGTAACAAAAATTTGTTTTGGAATGAATTTTTTTATGAGGATAAGTTAAAAGAAATTTAGCAAACCTTTCTGCTTCACATTTTATTTTATTTCACGTAAATCGGGAAATCTCGATACGCACTTCGACCCCCAGTGATCACTAAATAGGGGATTACCATTCTAATTTAAATTATAACTTTCATCGACGACGGTGTATTTTATGGAGAGAATATCATTTTTTGCGAGCCTAGCCTATTTTTCACCGGCCAAATGAACTTATTGACACTATATAAAATTAACATCATTTAAACGGAAAATTTATTGTATCAAACATTTCATTTCTGTAGGAAAATTGTAGGGTATGTTTTAAGAATAGCGCAATTTAAAGAAGATTGTTGTTCTATTTTTTCTGTACGTTTTATATAGATTCTATATGAATTCAAAAAGCTTTTTGATTTTTTAATAAGTCATATTTCAGATACTGAAATAGCCAAAACCATTTTTTTTACTTTAATATCCAGCTTTATTTCCTGCACTTGTATGTAAAATTTTATCGAAATCTGGAAACATTGCTTTTTACGTACCTATTACTTTAGGCAAATTTTGTTGCAACGGCTTTTGTGTTTGCAGAGAAATTCATCGCCTATGTAACTACGTACTAGCCGAACACGTAGGAACACGTAGGAACCATCTTGCATCCATATGATGAAAAATTGATTGCTTTTTGTTGTAAATGAGAAAGGGTTTCAGGTAATGTCTTCCTCTTATTAAATGTGTTAAATTCAGCATTTCAAATATTATATATTAGGAATTATAGACAACTTTGAGGTGTGAAATTGCAATTTTATGAACCATGAAAACCGCCCTAGAAGCATGAACGAAAAGTAATGATTTATCGTTGACTAGTCAGGAAATTTAAAAAAAGATAGTTTGGAAATATAAAATATTGTCATTTCTCGGAAAACCACCCTAGCAAACAGAATCATGATATAACTTCCAGTTCCATGGCAACCACTTTGGCAGGCAGAATCATGCTGTGGAATGGTTACTATTTTACAGGGATCAAAATCAAAAGAGTTATTTAACCCTAGAAGAAGAGGAAAATTTCTTGCAGATATTGGCACAAATTTTCGAAAAATGTAAAACAAAACTTTACTACTGGAAGAACCGCACTATCAACCAAAATCATATTACTATGATTTTTTCGTCATGTTTTTTACTATTTCGTGTAATGATGTGAAGTTCTTCATTTTGGTAATCTTAAAATAGCCGAAGACCCTGTGTGCCCCAATCCTGCACCTTTTTCAGACATAAACTTGATAAAAATGTTTTAACTTTAATAAGTCAGCAAAGTAATTAATTTTACCACGCTTTTATTAAAAAAGCACAAAGATTACACACTGGTTGAATTTGTTGTTTTTACACCTCTAACACGTTATAATAAACCTGAAAACAAGGATTGCCGTAACCATGGTAACCAAACCACATCGTCATTTTTGGGATCCTTTTTCCTCTTCAGTCATGTTTTTTTTATCAATGGACAAAGTTTCGATGAAATCTTTGATCATGCATGCCACACCGGGAACCTCTATACGATATTTATTTACAGGTAATAGGTATAAATTTAAATAATAAATCATCACTGGTTAAATATATTCAAGAACTTAAGTTTACACTTACATTTAAATTCTATTTAATTTTAATTGACTTCTGTGCAACCCAATCCGGAGTATTACATGAGAAACCCAAACAACAGTAAAATGGTTGTTCTTCCGTTGATACAAAAGATTAGAAAAATAGTTTATTTTGTTAAACTTTGTGATAAGTTATATAATTTTTTCATCATTTGATCTTGTATAATCAATGAAGGGATATGGAGTAAATGCACATATGACAAAGTCTGTACAAATACATAATAACAAGCAATGAAAAACGCTTTTATTGTTGTTTTTCATCTTGAAGTTACACAGAAACCTTCAATGAGCTTCGCTCATACCCCATAGTAAATTCAAGACTGTCCTAGCACAGGTTTCAGCGGAATTCATTGCTAGATGTCAATCAACGGTACATCCATGTTATTACATGTCATGGATGCGGGATCGTCAACAAACACAAAATTAGCTGGCAAAGTGTTCTTACAATAGCTTTCATTCGTTTCCTGACAAAAAGACCAACAGAAGACAATCACAACATATAAACAACCATAGGGCACTAATCGAATCAAAAGTAAGAAAACTTGGGCGTATTAACACCATTAGATGAAGACATAATAAACAGGTAGTCAGAATCAGATCTAAAAAAATTACAAAACATAAAACGTTAAAAAAAATGAAAATATGATAGTGTATCCATATGAATAATTATTCCAAGAGCAAGTATAACATAAATAAAATGTATAGAAAGCATACATTTCTCGCACGGGGAATCTTTTTCACAGACACCACACTTCAGGAGAGACAAACTCCAGTGTAAAATAGTCAATGAAGGGATATGGAGTAAATACACATGAGACAAAGCCTGTACAAATACATGGTAACAAGCAACGGAGCAACGCTTTTATTGTTATTCGTTATCTTGAAGTCACGTTGAGACCTTCAACAATAAGCTATGCTTATACCTCCAAGTAAGTTCAAAACGGCCCCTAGCATCTCATTACTAGATGTCGAGCAACGCTACATTCACGTTATTACATGTCATGGATGCATGATCGTCAACAAACATAAAATAAGCTGGCAAAGTGTTCTTTCATCAGCTGTCATCCGGTGACCGACAAAACGATCATTAGAAGACAATCACAAAATATAAACAACCACAGGAAACTCATCGAGTCAACAGTAAGAAAAATTTGCATAATAGGGTACAATAAACAGGTGGTCACAATTACAATAATATTTTGAAATTACAAAAAATATATAATATAATAGTTTGAAGATATTAAGAATCTAATACCAGGGGAAGTGCGAGACGGGAGAATCTCAGACACCCAAGGGTAAGATTTCCAGTCTCGGACGAAGCTTGCTGAGTCCTAGATGATTGAAATCTTACCCGAGGGTGTCTGAGATTCTCTTGTCTCGCACTTCCACTGGTGTTTGATTTTATTTCTCACTGTATTCACCCTAAAATATACTAAAATCCACACGAAACTGTCGTCCCCTTTCGTCTGTTTACACAAGGAGTTATGTCCCTTTTTGTAACGTCATAAACTCAGGAATGTACACCCGAGCGCGCCATATTTTAAAAGCCGCTTTTTCTTGTTTTTTTTCCAGTGAAATGTTACTACAAACGATATAACACGTTTATAACACGTAGATTAAATACACTTATGATCACTAATGAGGACAGATGTAGACTACAGACTCTTATATGCAAAACACGATATTTGCCGGTAAACTGCACGTGATTTTTTTGTCTTGCACTAGTGTAGGACATTAAGAATCTAACACCAGGGGAAGTGGGAGACAGGAGAATCTCAGACACCCAAGGGTAAGATTTCCAGTCTCGGACGAAGCTTGCTGAGTCCGAGTTGATTGAAATCTTACCCGAGGGTGTCTGAGATTCTCTTGTCTCGCACTTCCACTGGTGTTTGATTTTATTTCTCAGTGTATTCACCCTAAAATATACTAAAATCCACACAAAAATGTCGTCCCCTTTCGTCTGTTTACACAAGGAGTTATGTCCCTTTTTGTAACGTCATAAAATCAGGAATGTATACCCGAGCGCACCATATTTTAAAAGCCGATTTTTCTTGTTTTTTCCAGTGAAATGTTACTTCAAATGATATAACACGTTTATGATACGTAGATTAAATACACTTATAATCACTAATGAGGACAGATGTAGACTACAGATCCTTATATGCAAAACACGATATTTGCCGGTAAACTGCATGTGATTTTTTTGTCTTACACTAGTGTAAGACAAGGAAATCTCACACCGCTAAAAATAGGAACTGCTGTGTCTCAAAACTGAGAAAATATGAATCTAACACGGGTGGGTGTGCGAGACAAGGAAATCTCACACACCCAAGGGCAAGATTAAGGTTGTCTCTGACGAGGCTGTGCCGAGTCAGAGACTACCTAATCTTGCCCGAGGGTGTGTGAGATTTACCTTGTCTCGCACACATACCCGTGTTTGATTTGTTTTCTCACCCTGCCAACACGAACGGGCAGTTGCTCATTTTGACATTGGACATCATGTTTTGTACTACTAAGCATATACGCTGGATTTCTGTTGACACTAAATAATTCAAAACATAATACATTACACAATTATTTACTTGGCTTACTGTGGCTTTTTATTTGTGTCTACTTATACACTGAAATCGTTGATCTGAAATTTGACCTTCCCCACTTTTGTTTACTTACGGGAGTTATGTCCCCTTTTATGACGTCATAAGATTCAAGCGGGATTTTTGAATGTTGAGTATAACGTTATTTTTAGAATTATCTGGTACATATAATAGGTGTCGAGAGTTAAAGACACAGTTTTATAAGTCGACGTTGTTTGAAAATGTGCTTATCTAAAAAGGAAAAACATAAAGACAAGTGCATTATGAATGTCAAGCAGATACAAAAATCGCGGGAAAAAGATCGTGTAAGTGTTCTCACCCAGGCGGTTGGGTGAGACGGAAAATGGGTGGGTGAGACGGAAAAATCTCACCCAGGCATTGGATACATAGAAAGCACTACAGGTAGGGTGAGAAAAGGAAATCTCACACCGCTAAAAATAGGAAATGCTGTGTCTCAAAAGTAAGAAATGATAATGTATCCATATGAGAAATTGTGCATTAATTACTGGATGTGCTGCACCTCTATTTAGACATGTTTATATTGTTTGGCATCTTGTTCTGTTTTGTTTATTTGATCAATACACTTTTGAAACCTGTAGCCAATAAAAATGTGATATACAGATTTTTTCTTGCAAAATGTGTAAAACATCCAATTGTATTGAGTTATTAGTATTTGGAAATCCTACACTTTACAGACATTTTATATTGTTCTCAGTTTTAAATTGTATATGTCGCAATCATTTAGGCTTTTTATACGATGCTAAGAATACTGTAAAAAATACTAGTAATCCTCGTAGTGTGACTTTGATGATTCTTACAATGAGGATTAGGAATGTGTTACTTATTATCATTGTTTGTTGTTGTATAGAGAGAAACAATACTGGTATGCATATAATTTTTAAGAAATAATCATAATGATATTAAAATTGCATTTTTCATTTTAAATTTCATAAGAATAAAAGTGGGTAAAATTGAATTAAACGGGCCGATGTTTAGTACAATGTGAATGTATAATCTTTATAAAAAGCAACTTTATCTTATTTTGTTTATATCTAATTTCTCAGCAATTATTTTCTAAACAATTTTTGGCATTTAAAAAAAGGGGGCTATATATATATCACTTCTATATGGATTGAATTGAAGGGTCAATTTTAAATTGTTAAATTTTTTACTTTTTTTTCTTGGAGATTATGAAAAATAATTATTTGTCAAGCTTGATTTCAAATATCTGTTGTAACTGCAATTTACATTGTTTTATAATTGAAGATTTGACTACTTTACAACATGCGATGATTCACCTCATATGTAAAGATAGGTGAAGCTTTGGGATATAAAAAGCCTATTACGTGCAAATTTTACAATAGTTTTCATGTCCCCGTGATTCAAAGAGAGGGGGGTATGTAGTTTTTTATCTGTTTGTTTGTTTACAAAAAAAAAACTTTAACATTTGGTATATCTTTTGAATGATAAGTAATAAGTCTTTCATATTTTGCATGTGTGTCCTTTCAGACGATACCAGAATTTATGACATTATGACCTTGCCCTTGGTATGTGATCGACTTTTTGAAAAAATAAACTTCAAAATTTGGTATATCTTTTGGTTAGTGAATGGTAAGTGATATGGCTTTCATACCTTGCATTCCTATTCTTTGTGGCAAGATGTTTTAAATTGTACCAGAATATTTGATCTTGTGACCTTGACCTTGGCATATGAAATGAACAACGGCATAAAATTTTTAACATTGTGTATATTTCTTTTGAATGGTATAAGTGATATGGCTTTCATATTTTGCATGTATATGTTTTAGTTGGTACCAGAATATTTCGATCTTTACCTTGGCATGTAAAATTTCACTAGAAAAATATTAAACTCATTTATAAGAAAATGATTCTTGATATCTATAGAATTTGTAGTGTAAAAAGATTTTCTGAATTAATCAGTATATTTTCTTCATTTAAAACTTTAACGTTTTGTATGTCATCTGAATAGTGAGAGACATTGTTTTGTGGGTTTTTTTTGTGTTTCACATGTGTATTTATTAAGTCGAAGATTCGGGGCGGGAGGGAGGTGCATATAGATTTTTGTTTGTATGTTTGTCCACAAAAATGTATCATTGGGTATATTTATTGAATGGTTAGTGATACAGCTTTCATAGTTTGAATGTGTATTCCTTGTGTCAAGACCTTTCAAACCATTCCAACTCTTGACCTTGACTTTTGCAGGTGATGAACTTTTTGAAAAAAATTATAAGACTTTAACTTGGGGTTTATCTTTTAAATGGTAAGTCATATGGCTTTCATATTTGGCTTGTACATTCCTTATGGCAAGACCTTTAAATTTGTACCAGAATATATGACCTTGTGACCTTGACCTTGGCATGTGAACAACAGCAAAAAAAAAATAAACATTGAGTATATCTTTTGAATGGTAATTGGTGATTGGGCTTTCATATTTTGCATGTGTATTGCTTGTCAGAAGGCCTTTCAGTTGGTTTAAGAATATTTGATATCATTACCTTGACCTTGCAATGTTACTTAGTGGTAAAATATCACGAAGAACAAAAAATTATATTTAATTATATTTTATATATATATTGTAGAAAAATTAAACTCATCTTGATAAAAAATATTTTATGATATATTCAGAATTTGTAACGAAAAACAATCTTTTATTCTATTCACTTCATTTTTAGCTCATTTGGCCATCACTATGCGTCCGTCGTCCATCTTCCGTCCGTCCGTCCGTCTTTCTGTCAACAATTTCAGAAATCTTCTCCTCTGAAACCACTGGGCCAAATGTAACCAAACTTGGCCTGAATCATCAACAGATAGAAAAAGAAGCGAAACGGAGAATGTGTCAAAGAGACAACGACTCAAATGGGAGTTATAACAACTCAAAGCCACCATAAGATCTTAAATGAAGAGTATGGCTTCTCAAAATTGTATTCGATTAGGCGGCAGGTCAAACAACATGGACGCCGTTACTAAAATAGAACGTAGGGGTAAATTGCAGTTTTTGGCCAATAACTCGAAAACCGTTACAGATATCAAAAATCTGACTTTGATAAAAATGATCAGCATGATAAGTTCTACCTACCGTGCAATTTTGGAGAAAATCTGAAAGCCCATCTGGGAGTTATAGCCCTTTTCCTTAAAATTTTTAAAAATTCTGCATTTTTTATTTTTTATTTCAAAAAGTGTAACAGATAGAGGTCAAATGTAAATTGCAAAATTGTTCAGCATATCAAGATCTACCCACCCTGAAATTTTGAAGAAAATCTAAAAACCCTTGCAGGAGTTATTGCCCTTTTTCACAGAATTTTCAAAATTTTCATATTTTTGTCTTTTATTTCCAAAACTATAGAAGATGAAGGTTCAGTGTAAATTGATAAAATATTTGCCATGCTGTGGTGACTTCCAAACTGGTGTTGAAAATTGTTCGTTTACCACAATTTTCAAAATGGCCGCCAAAAAAGGCGGGAAAATTCAACATTGTCCGATTTCAATCAAATTTGGTTTCCAAAAAGGTTATGATGTTGCATCTTCAAAACTGATGTTAAAAATTATTCATTGACAGCCATTTTCAAAAATTGCCGCCAAAAAAGGGCGGGAAAATTCAACATTGTCCGAATTCAATGAAATTTGGTATCCAAGTGGATATTGATGTCACTACTTCAAACCGATGTTGAAAATTATTTTTGACTGCCATTTTCAAATGGCTACCAAAAAAGGCGGGAAAATTGAACATTGTCCGATTTCAAGAAAATGATATTGATGTTGCGACTTCAAAACCGGTGTTGAAAATTGTTCGTTACCGCCATTTTCAAAATGGCCACCTAAAAAGGCGGGAATATTCAACATCGTCCGATTTCCAATTAATTTCGTTTCCAAATAGGTATTGATGTCGCTACTTCAAAACTGATCTTGAAAATTGTTCGCTTTCTGCCATTTTAACTGGCCGCCAAAAAAGGCGGGACAATTCAACATTGTCCGATTTCAATGAAATTTGGTTTCCAAATAGATATTGATGTTGCGACTTCATGTTGAAATTTGTTCCTTGACCGCCATTTACAAAATGATGTTTCTACTTCAAAACTGGTGTCGAAAGTGGTCCTTAGCAAGAACATTTTTTGTCTAAAAAGCCCAACAAAGAAATATAGTAAAACATTATCAGACTTCAAATACAGTTCAAGATGTGTTGTTCGAGCTTCCAAAGCTTGAGAGACTGTAGATCAACTGTATAACTTACAATTTAGCTTGATTGTGGCAACTGAAAGCCAGGTGGGCGATACAGGAACCTTGGAGCCTCTGGTCGTTATTTTAAATGGTATTAGACAGTGTTTGGTATTTTACAGGTGTATATACTAAGTCGAATACGATTGTATTTACTCTTTTATTTTTAAAAAAAAATATATCAACAAATGGGGATGTTACTAAATATATTGATTACCACTTTTGGTCAGTTTCTTCTATATATTCCTCCACTTTCTTGAGAACCAGTACCTGAGATGAATTGTATCAGAAAATATTCCTTTTGCAATCAAATGGTCAGACCACTGATAACACTCTTGGATGAAACACAATGAGTGTATTTAGAATATTTAAAAGGGGGCTGAAAATAGATTTTAATAAAAACTTGGGGGAGTATATTCGGTTACCTCTGTGTTTGCGCCCAGTTATAATCATTACTTACTGTTATCTAACTTTTCAACTGATACAAGAATTTATTAAGAAATTGATTTGTCAGCATCACATAATATAAATTAGGTACTCCAACGAAGAATTTTTTTAAGAACATTTTGATGATTTATCAATTTTTAATGCATTAATACACAATGATGACATGGTGCATGGAGACTCACGTAAGTGTTGTATTTAAATTAGAACCTATACTTTTAAATGCAAAGTTTCGAATAGATTCATGAATGCACGTAGGTGCACGGCAATTTTATCTTTTATTTGTTTTTGCAGTTTTCTCGAAATTTTGGTCGTAGTTAATCGTAAATAGCGGTCAAAGCGTCGTAACTCCAAATAATTTTTGAACCAGTTTTACCTTAGCTCTTATAGAACTCGTAAATGCGAAAAAAATAAAACTAATTTTAATTTTTTAATTATGTTGATTTATCCTTAATCTTAATAGTTTTGAGATTAAAGTTTAATGCCTAATTATTTAAGCAGATAGCTATCTTTTTTCACCGTTATATTCATTCATTTCGAACATTCAATTTTTTCGTTGGAGTACCTATATAAATAACTGTTTTTTTTTTTATTTCTACTAGTGGCATGGGTGTTTCAAACAAACATCTTGTTATATGTTTAAAAGTAAATGCAGTAATTACTACATGTACCTATAGAGGATCTGTAAGTCATGTCACGTGATCGCACCCATAACTCTAGGATTCACGATAAAACTGGACTTCGCAGACGTTTCCCGCCAAAAAATGAAATTCAGTTTTTTTGTTTTTTTTTTTTTTTTATTTTTTTTTTTTTTTTTGTTTTTTTTTTTTTTNTTGTTACAACTTCAAATGTATTGGTTGAAATATAACTTAAGGGAACAAATTTATACACACGGAAGTTCCAAAAGTGAATGAGACTAATACAGACTCTAGTGAAGGAACATGGGTATTTAGAACCACACTCCCCCCTAAAAAGTGTTATTTCTAGCATTTGCTCGTCCTTAAATTTGATCGTGCCTTCCGGAAGTGATTTAAATCTTCTGAACTTGTTTAGCAAGTACAACTCTTGAGTCTGTCCTCTGGATTCTTGACGTTTTGGAAGAGATTTGACATCTCTTCCGGTTTAGGTAAAGCCGAGTTGGCAAAAAATATCTTTTTTACACATTTTTGAGTTAAAAGTTCGCTTATGCCAACATAACTCTTCATTCCTGTTCATCTATCTGAATACGCTGGTAGAGTTATGGGGTTAAGGTAGAATGAGTCATTAGAATAAAAACTCTTACCTTTTATTTTGAAATCACAAAATAAACATCTTTCAAATATCGATATAATGTCATTGGAGAATGATTTAATTTTATTAAGTAAAAAAGTGCTTTTTAACATTTGAGTGTCACTAAAGGTTTTCAAAATTCCGAAATTCATGCCACTATTTCCCTAATTTCCTATTTGGAATTGTTACATTAGCATAAAATGTTTTGAAAAATCCATGTAAAAACATTCGATATAAACGGCTTAAGATTTTAGCAGCCAACGGTTATTTCTAGTCTAGATATTTCCTGCAGTTTCCTTTAGCTGCTTTAAGTATATGAAAATATAATTGGTATTTCATAAAGTTTTGAACATTGTCATTATATCCATTTTAAAGTCATTCAAGACGGAGAAGCAGGATACATGTGCAAAACATTTTACATTTATTTGAAATGCTATTTATTCTAAATTTCTTCAATTGGGTACCAAACAACATCATTCAGATAAAAATCGCACTTCTTGATTTTTGTTGAATAATTTATTTTCAGCAACGATGGGAAAATAAGCAAATAAAAAAAAATGGTATGTGAAAAAAATATGTTGCTCCTTTTGTTTCCCAGCTATTGCGGGGATCTCACTGTTACCAGTAACGTTTTTTATTTCTTCTATTTTGATGTAACTTATACGGATTGTACATTTTATTAGTCATAAGGGGATTCGCTACTCATTTCAAAAATAAATCAGATTTTTTTCTCTTTTTAGGAAACTGAAGAACTAGTAATTTCAAGTAAACAAAATGGATATGTTAATGATCTTGAGTTGGGGTTATAAATGATTAAATTGAACTCTTCAGAATGTTTCATTAGCAAGGTTTGACCTGGAGGTGCATGTGAGAGAATTTACATGATAATATAAAATCTTTCGAAATACCCACAAAGGTGTAGAAAATGCACTTGTGGAAACAAAAAAAAAGGCGCACATATGCAAACAATATTTTGCTTTAACTGGATAAACCAGTGAAAACCTGAAAATAAGGATCAGGACATTTTTTATTTATTTCATTACGAAGAATTTAGTTTTTTTTTATCTGATTATATATTTAAGGATTCTTGTTTAGCTCGTTTCCCTCAATATTTTTATAGATTCCAGAACTAATGTTGCACTCAAGAAGCAATCAAAATTGTCTAAAGGCGTCAGTATATACTGGGGAGCTGAAAAAGCAAACGACGGTAACCGGGCACAAAGCGTCAGGTGTAATACCTGTGCGGTTTCAAATTATGATACGGATGCCTGGTGGGCAGTCGATCTAGAAGAAGAATACAATATAAGCAGCATAAGTATTTACAGCAGAGTAGATTGTTGCAGTACGTACACAGTATTACTTTATAATGAGTGTAACACCCACCCACCCTGTTTTGGACTCGGGACTTTGGTCTTTCTTTTACTTTACTTTAAACAGTATTTTATTCAATAAACGAATGGGATTAGACAGCAGGCACAGCCTATATTAGTCCTCTCCCTTTGCATAAAGCAACAAGCAACGGAACATAATAACAGTTACATAGTATACAACATAAACTATTATACATTTACATATAGTAGTACATTTTATTTTATTTTATTTTATTCTATATATTTTAATTTAACTGTTAACATATTTTCAACTTCTAAGATTTAAGTGTACTTTTATGGGTAAATGTAGAAGTATAATTATATAAGTATACAAATACGCTAAAACAGCTTGGAGCTTGGAGCTGTTTTAGCGTATTTGTGTAATTTTATAAACTAGAGACTTTAGATATATAAGTATATATATAAATATAAGTATTAATTTTGTCAAATCAGAAAAAACAATATATACAAAGGGGATGACCCAAATTCAAACTATGCTAACCTTAAGGATTTTTTTTTTATCATTATAATTTGATTTCTTAAAATGATTTAAATATGACAAAAAAATTATTATATATCATTGTTAATAAATGCTCAATAAAAACCTTATAATTATTTTAGCAAAACAATATAAATGAAAATAAATGAAAATTGTCAACATCTCAATATAATATCCATGTAATATTATGTATCTATCACATGATAAGAACTATTTTCAATGCAGGTTAAATAAACCTTTTACTCCCTTTTATGTATTTATGAATAGAAGATATCAAATCTACATTATGTAGGTACTCAAACGAAGAATTTTTTAAGCACATTTTGATGATTTATCAATTTTCAATGCACAAATACATATTGTTATACCTTATAATATTTTCCTTATATAAATGCATTGGGGAAAAATATCGACAATTTGTCTGTTTTATTTATCAAATCAAAAAACGATCTGTTGACTAGTCAACAGTTTTCAGTCTGTTGACCAACACCGATCTGTTGATAACCTGCCTCATTTTGATTGGTTCAAAAATATCACGCCCATATCACATGATCTCCTGTCGTCTGCATAACCAAATTGGAGACGTGAATTGTAATCAGATAATATGGAGCGTATTCATTGAACATGAAAAGGTATAACAAAACAGTTATAGACTGGGTCCTCAAACAACAGCTGTTTTGTTTGACCCTCTGACTAAACTGTTGCACTCAGCCTTCGGCTTCCTGCAACAGTTCAGTCCTCGGGTCAAACAAAACAGCTGTTGTTTTCGGACCAAGTCAATAACTGTATAATGTTGACACGGTGCATGAAGACGCACGTTAAGTGATGTATTAAAATTACAAACTATACTTTTTAAATGCAAAGTTTTAAATAGATTCATGAATGCACGTAGGTGCACGGCAATGCAGTTTTCTCGAATTTTGGTCGTAATCAATCGTAAATAGTGGTCAAAACGTCGTAACTCCAAATAATTTTTGAACCAGTTTCTCCTTAGCTCTTATAGAACTGGTAAATGCGAAGAAAATAAAATACCGGAAGTGGACTAATTGTAATTTCTAATGAAGTTAATTAAGTCTCCCAAACGAAGTTTGGAGAGACTTATAGTTTGTGCTCCGTTTCTTATTATTTTTTATTATTCTTCTTCTTTCTTTCTTTTTCTTCTCACGCAAGTTTGTCCGCCCTCATTCTCAGCCATATTACCACCGATCTGAATGACATAAGTGATAAAGGACTATGTGTAGATGTGCAATCCGGTCCTTAAATTTTCAAAATGGCGGCCGTTGTCATGGAAACTGAAAAAGGTGGGAAAATTAAAAGTGCTCCAAATCGGATGAAATTTTACAGGATGATTGTACAAGTTGTGTAGAACATTTTTGGGGTCAATTTTTTTCAAAATGGCGGCCGTTGCCATGGAAACTGAAAAAGGCGGGAAAATTAAAAGTGCTCCATATTGGATGAAATTTTACAGGAAGATTATATAAGTTGTTTGGAACTTATTTTTGGGTCAAAATTTTTTAAGATGGCGGCCGTTGCCATGGAAATTGAAAAATGTGGGGGGATTTAGAGTATTCCGAATTTGATGAAATTTATGGGTTTTCGTTTGGGAGACTTTGTTTTTGCATCCAAACACAGTTATTACTTGTTTATCTTTAATCTGAATTTTTTGGAGAGGAAAAATTTAATGTCTAATTATTGAAGCAGATAGCTATCTTTTTGCACCGATATATTCATTCAATTCGAACATTCATTTTTTTCGTTGGAGTACCTAAATTATGTGTTATAGTACCTAAAATATGTGTTATAGTCAGACCATCACTACCATATCAAATATTGTCAATGCTTTTGCCTTATTTTGGGCATACTTAAGACTTGACCATATGGACTCCACAGACTCAAAAGTGAAAGCATTTGTACTGGCTCTTAAACACATTAAGAAAAGAACTCTGGACTTCATCTCAAATTTTGGCTGTACTTTGGACTCATGGGGTAGGGCTATACCCTCTTATAACAACAACAATACTAGTGGCTTGTCGATTTTGTTCTTTCATAGTAGATGAAGGATGATCATGATGTTCGTTTGTAATGCCTTGGTATTTCTGTTAGACTGCATAAATGGGATATATTGCCCTTTATTGTCCAATTTGTGTGATACATTTTCTTTAAAAGTTAAAAGTGTATTTCACAACATATCGTGAACCATTATCTCTAAAAATTGGTTAAAGTTATCCATTTAATGGTGTTAATTATTTTGTATCCTGGGTCCCTTTTTCATAATATTGCTTTATACATCTTTTTGAGCTCTAACGTTCATAAAAATTTTCTTTGTTTTGTCACATAGTTTCATGGTAAAATTTCGCTAATGGTAAATCTACAAAAAAATTCAGCGTAGATCAGTTTCCTTTGAAATTATAAATAACGCGCCATCTTCTTTTTTCGATTTATTATTTTTTATTTCTTTATTTTGTTTTCTTATTTTTTTT
>MJUU01009871.1:61540-73210 GCA_002080025.1 Modiolus philippinarum
TTGAAAATTGACTGTCATTTTTCCAAATCTGTTCTATCAAATAACAAAGTTACTGTGAATTTAGTTTCTGCATATGCGCATTCCGACAAATTATTGAATTAATTACCGATAAAAACAATAATAGCAATTTTGTGTCTGATACTTCAATTATTGTTCCCAATAAAAGACTCTCTAACAAATGGACACATTCGTTATTGTCAACAATATTTTCGTATCAAAAACAAAACTTCCATTATTCTATATTTATTGGCAAATGCAAATGAAAAATATTTTGAATACGCATATGATATATTCTAAATAATTAAGTAGTTCAGAGTGAAAAGCAACTTATATTTATATTTTCAGCTCAGTTCTGTCTTCAAGAAAACAGAAAGCCTCTATTGCTTCTCAACATTAGTATGACGGAAGGAAGCAGAGTCAAATGCAGCACCATTTGCGCTCAGCATGCAACTTGTCTTGGATTTGATATTACGAATGGCGCATGTTCTTTTGCACAGTCCAGTCAAAATGTCTACACAGTTACTTATGTTAGAAGCAAGTGTATTATCAAAGACTCAAATCGAAACGAAACTGATGCAAATGCATCCTACTTTGAAAGATGTTAACATGACTGCCCTCAATAGTTTTATAACTGTTTTCAATTGAGTCAGTGTTGTTCGTATTTTTGGTTGATATATTTTTAATCGACAGTTCTGTTCTCATTTACGCCTAGGCAATTTAATTTATGTTTACTTACAATTTTCTGGTTAATATTAATATCAACATTAAATATCATTATGAACAAAATTGATGGGTGTTCCATGGAACACTTGTGTCGCCTACACTACAGAAGAGCCATTGTTTGCCAAGTAGACCTAAAAAAAATCTGTAAAATCGACATTTTAAGTATCAGGTGCTCAATAAAATCAAGTGATCAACAAATTCTGGAAGTTTGGTTAGAATATGACTTATAGTTTTGAAAGAATACCACATTAGCAAACTAAATTAACAAATGAGCTACTTTGGCTCAGTGGGCCTCTTAAATCTGTAGAATCAAAATACATGTATTACGTACAGATGCACAACAAGATCAGATGAACAACATATCCTGTAAGTTTGGTTGGAATCTGACCTATAGCTATGATGGATTTGAGGATTAACTAACCAGAATAACAAATGAGCAACTTTGGTTCCGTGAACCTCTAAAATATGTAAAATCAAAATTCTAAGTATCAGGTGCGCATCTACACCAGATGAAAAAAATATCATTAAAGTTTGGTTGGAGTTGGACTAGTAGTTTTGAAGGAGTTGCGGATTCAACAAGTGTGGATCGTATTGCAAGGCAATACAGAAGTACCCTACCAGTGGAACAATTCTTTGTTATACCAGCAAAAATAGTTGACGAAAAAAAGTTTTTCCGAGTCCAAGGTCCAAATTCTGTAAAAATCAGTGGACCAGAAGAAAGCTTAATCTTAATCTGTAACTCCTGGTGGTAGATTCACAAAGCAAATATCAGTTTAAATTTAAAGTTCGGAAAACCTATATATTTTACCAAAGTTTCTATGATCAGGGACTATAACTCTGTCAAAAATTAATGGACCAGAACCAAACTCAAAGTTAATCTGTAACTCATGGTGGTTGACTAACAAAGCAAATGTTAGCTTAATATCTGGAACGGTTTAGAACAAAAATCCGGTAAACCTATATTTTAAGAACATTTTCTAAGTAAAGGCCAATAACTCCGTCAAATATCAATGGACCGGAACTTAACTTCAATTTGATCTGTAACTCATAGTGGTAGACTCACATAGCAAATATCAGCTAAATATCTGAAATGGTTTGGCAAAACAGTCCAGAAAACATATATTTTACAACAATGTTCTAAGTCAAAGGCCTACAACTCAGTCAAATATCAATGGACCGTAACCAAACACTGTGGTAGACTCACATAGCAAATATTAGCTTAATATATGGAACGATTTAGTAAAAAAAGTCCGGAAAACCTATATTTTACCATAATTTTCTAAGTCAAAGGCCCATAACACCGCCCAAAATCAATGAATCAGAACCAAACTAACTCATGGTGGTAGACTTTCATACCAAATATTAGATAAACATCTCTTATGGTAAGGAGAAAAGGTACGGAAAACTGAGTGTGACGGACTGACAGACTGACGGACTGACGGAGTGCAAACCTAAAGTCCCCTTCGGCGAAGCCGGTAGGGGATTAAAAACCGACAGACGACGCAGGACGACGACGACGTTAGACGACAGATAGAAATCCCTATGTGTCGACTCTAATTACAACAGGCGACACAAAAAAGGTTTTGACAGAGGCTCATGGTTCATAGCAATAAAATAACAAGTTTCTTCATTACAATTTGCACTGACTGTATATCCTTTCTTCAATGTGTATTTATGTGAGTCGACTATGATGAGTGCTCAATTCAGATTTTGTCATTTAACTTTTTTCTGAAATATACTTGTTACTGTATCTCTATTTCCATTTTCTTTGAATATCTAGCTGTTTACAATAGTATACAACTTCTAGAAATAAAGTTAGGAATGAGAAAATATAAAAATCAGTATTTCAGAAATAAAAAAGGATTATCATATTTACAGAAAAACTCATCAAATTATCATCCGAATTTTGAAGGAGAAACACAGAACAGAAACGCCAAAACCAACAACAAATATTTGCTTATTTTCTTGTTTTTCTATCCATTCGCATTTTTATCACATCCTCTCATTTTTTTAATCAATATTACTGAATAAGTGGTTATTTTAGCAGGTATTTAATAATGAAATACTGAGGTAACTGATAATTTAATTTCTGCATTTACGCATTTCGAAAACTTATGTCTCATCAGTGCAAATTAAATCAAAACAAGGACAGAGCTCTGCATGTTCCTTAGTTTTTAACAAAATTTTGTAAAAATTTAGATATTGCAAGTTTCAATCAAGTTGGTTTTCGGGTCAGCAACGAAGTACTGACTTCTGTGTTGGTGAATACCCTCGGGGACTTACAGTCCACCAGCAGAGGCATCGACCCGGTGGTAATTAACAATAAAATTCCGAAGTAACTGATAATTTAATTTATGCATATGCACATTTTGACAACTTATGTCTCATCAGATTAAACCAAAACATTTGGAAGTCCATTCACCAAAACACGTGTAAAAGCTGATAGAGAACAAATAACCAAAATGATCTAAATGGAAAAACCAAAAATCAGCTAAGGACAGAGCTCTGCATGAGGGAGATATTCCTTAGTTTTAAACAAAATTTTGTAAAAATTAAAATATTGCAAGTTTCAATAAAGTCGGTTTTATGGTCAGCAACGAAGTAATGACTACTGGAATTTCGCTCTTTTAGGGGGTATTGCGCAAATATTTCATTCCGCGAAAATAAAATCCAATAATTTAAGAGAAAATTGCGAAATTTGGGACCCGCGGAAAAAAATCACTTATACGGTGGGTTGATTGGCATGCATGTATTGAAATGGTATTCAGCTTTTTCCTGATTGTAAAAATTGAAGTATTGCAAGTTTCAATAAAGTCGGTTTTGTGGTCAGTAACGAAGTAATGACTACTGGAATTTCGCTTTTTTAGGGGGTATTTTGATGTCGCGAAAATTGAATACCGCGTAATATAATTTATATGAGACTTTGCACAGTAAATAATAGAGAATCGAAAATATTTCATTCCGCGAAAATAAAATCCAATAATTTAAGAGAAAATCGCGAAATTTGGGACCCACGGAAAAAAATCACTTACACGGTGGGTTGATTTGCATGCATGTATTGAAAGGGTATTCAGCTTTTTCCTGATTAGTTCCTTTGTTAATAATAGAAATAAATATAAATTGTTCCTGATTAGTTCCTTTGTTAATAATGGAAATAAATATAAATTGTCCTAGAAGTGCAATTGTGCAAGGGACATTTGTAAGGGGGCAAATATCCATGTAAAAGGCAAAAAACAATTACAACTATGAAAAGCTCCAAAAAATGTATGCGGCAACAAACACTGTCTTCTTACAATGATATTCAGTGTAGGTAAACTGTAAGAAACTGTATTTGACAGCTTTAACTAGTATTCTAGCAAAATTCGAATCCCATTTTTAAGGAAATTAAAAGAAAACGAAAACACCGAAAATAAAAGAGAACTTGAGGAGCTTCTTCCAATATGAATCATAATATTCATATTAGAATAAATCAAACAATGGCCTTGTATCAACCTGTGCTACGGTAGTAGTAGAAACGATTCCCAGCATTATGTCTTGTCTTCGTATTTAAAATTAGCGAAGAACACGATAGCAACTATAAACTTTGGATTAACCGTAATTGTTTGGTGGGATCGAAGGATGCTGGAACTTGTCATTTTTTTTACCGAAGGACTGAAATACGTTTTTTTTAAACTTGGTGTAGTATTGTAATATTGAAATATAAATGTTCTTTAATCATTAATAAAACGCACTAACGAGAAAAATATAAAATGCAAAATGAAAAAGTTAAATACACCCCCCCTATGCATTTGTAAGCAAAATATTAAAGATGCTTAACACGAACAGTTTTCACTCCAACTGAGAATAGAGATACATGTATCCAACTTTGATAAAAAAAAGTTTTAAAACGTGATATGTAATTTTGTTCGATTGTATTCATTAATTTAGAAACACATCAAAGATTTTAACGGACATCACTCAAAGAACTACTTGGACCTCTGAACCCAAAATCTTATTTTGTCCCAATTTCGTAGCGCACAGTTGGCACATGTAGTTTGATAACTATGCAATTTCGTTCACTTTCATTGATTCGAAACCAAAAAACAATGAAAAATTAAAAGGTTTCCTGGGGCATTTAGTTTTGTGTTGACTA
Source organism: Modiolus philippinarum (assembly GCA_002080025.1). NCBI lineage: Eukaryota > Metazoa > Mollusca > Bivalvia > Mytilida > Modiolidae > Modiolus > Modiolus philippinarum. The sequence continues at coordinate 66,396 of MJUU01009871.1, forward strand.
ACTTCAAATCTACGTTTGATTGTTAAAATTCATAAATTGGAAACTCCAATATGTCAAAGTTTGAAGGGGCATAATTCCAAAACCAATAAGACATCATAAGTCCGAAATCAAAATTTGCCTGGTATTTCAGTTAATAATTTGCATATTAAGTATGAAAATAGTAAGTTACGTACTGCTTTCACAAATTATGGAAGGTCTGAGTTTTGCAAGTTTTTTTTCAAACTTGGTTTGACAAGTAACATACCAATTTTGAAGACTATCTCTAGTTTTGTCTTTGAAACCCAAAATTTAACAAAATGTCAATGTGCCAAATGATCCACTTCTGTAGAAGTTTGGTTTGATCCACGGACATACAAGAGACCGATAGGGCATCGCATTATACCTCAAAGCTTCAAATAGCGAGGTATAAAAAGAGGATACAATTTATGCAAAAATATAGAACATAAACCAAGCTGCCGGATATCCCCGAAAAAAGAAAAAGAAAGAAAATGGCCGACTGGCCCTCAACGATTGGGCTAAACGAAGAAAATGAAATATTTGTACCAGATCGAAATAAAATAGATTCATAATGGTGTTACAGATGTTTTTCTCTCTGTAAAAGTTAAAAACTGTAATTGATCCTGAACTTTATAAAGCTAATCATATAATAAACTGTTTATCAAATATTCTATCATATCATCTGATTGTGTTTCTCTGACGAACTCCATAGTAATTTAAAACAAAAAATAAATCTTTGCCGATACAAGTGCATGGATGATAACTGGGATAATCTTGAGAGATTAATAGCAAAACGTTTTATACATTCTAATAAATGTTCATATTTTTAGAGATTTAAAAACAAACAACGGCAGAAGTTTACCGAAGGAACAAAGGAAGTGATGATAACTACTCCGCTAAGCTTCATTCATCACACTATCAGTCAGTCAATCCGGGGTTGATTCAAAACCGGTTATGTCAAATTCGTGAAGACGTGAAATCTAGCTAAATCGTAGAAAAAGACAAGAATAACATTAATATGAAGACAGAAATTTCCATTATCAAATAGTTGAAAAAAATAACAATGTATAACAAAAAAACTTACAAAAACACATCAAATTTTACAGATATTTACAGCAAATGCACAAATGAAATAAAGATAAGTCCAGTTTTGGGGTGTTTTTTGGGTTTTTTTTTTGTTTTTTGTTTTGTTGTTGTTGTTAAGAACCAGTCATATAAAATATGTTCGATCTGACTTGACATTAAACAATATACGTTATGAGAGTTATTTGTATGAGGTGTACATTGTAGAAACAGGGGCAGTGCGAGCTTCAGAGATCATTGCCGCCTGTTTCGTGCCGAATACAAATAAATCTTGTATTTGAAGACACTAAACGTGTATTGTTTTTATACTGCAATCTAAAAATATGTGTAACTTTATTTCAAATGGCTTACAAATTATTTAAATATGAAATGTAACAACAATATCCCAAATGGAACCTCAGTTTTACTGTCAGTAGGATTGTGATGACCTGTTCACTGCTGTGAAAGTGAAACTAACATCAATAAAATAGATCACAATGAAATGTGAATTAGATTGCTTGTGTATTAATTATCTGTAAAATGATTAAATTAATTTCAATTATTTATTTTTTAAACAGATTTATCTCAATAAAAAGAGTGAAAAAGAAATACGGAGTGAGTGTTGACATCATAACAATCAAAAAATTAATACACAAAAAGCTGCCATCTTGGCTTTAAAGGCGTGGCTTTAATGCTTTATACTGCTAGTAGACGTATAAACTTTATACATACCTCTGTTTGTACGTGCTCAAACAACAAAACTGCAGCATAAACCATATTTTCAATATTATCTCTTGCGCACCGTTAAACCCAGTATTGATTGAAGTGTAGAATCGTCATAATTGGTTTTGTATATTTGATTGACTTGACTTATGTCAATGATAACATCGAAAGAGGTGTGGTATATCTAATGTGGGCGTGGAAAGGGCGTCGTCTCGAAACGTCAAGCAACGTAATTGTGCAATATGATAATTTATCATGATCAACTATGCAATATCACATATTATTGAGCGGCTACATTCCTATACTTTATACATTTTTTTGGTAATTTCCAAATGTTGTTCTGGCCACCTGTTTATAGAGTCCGTTAAGGGAGTGTGAGTGTCAGAAATTGTAATTAGAATTAAAGTTCTGACCTTTGGTTTTGAAGAGCACTGCTAATGGAACAATTTGAGACAAAATTTTTGAAAATCCATGTAAGAATTTTTGAGATATAGGACATCAAACTTCTAGCGTGAAACACTTTTCTCTAGAGTTTTCCTTCAATTTGCAAAATATGTTTATTGGCCTTTAAATATATGAAAATATAATTGGAAGTTGATAAGATTTTATACACTGTCTATTTCATGCATTTTAAAGTGACCTATGACCAAGAAAAAACGATCCATGTGCAAAACATTCTAACACTGTTTAAATGGATAAAACCTGAGGATATAGAATGCTTCTGAAATCTGACTTAAACTTCTCACTTCTCACTATTTCAAAATGCCAAGTTTTCTTATAATCGACTTGATGAGTGCCCCGTGTTAGTAATAGACCACTTTCATATTTATTTTATCCCGACTTTGGCTCCGTTTTTATAACGTTTTCCATAAAGGGAAGTAACCTACTGACCCGACAGTCAGGTTTACGGTTCCATTGTAATAAGGGACAGCAGAAGATTTTGAATACATGGGTATCTATCACTGGACTAGGGGTAATATCTCGATTGTCTTTAAAGAAATCATTTCAAGCTATTCGGGTACTTACCACAGTAAAAATCGTAACCGTTGCCAGAGAAAATATTTACTGACCGTCCTTTCCCTAATGAGACCGAAAACCAGAATGACGGGTGTTAGCGAGTGACGTCCCTTTGAAAAACATGCTAAATTAGCAGTCATCCCGTAAATATGAAATTCGTCTATTGGCCGTGCTAGTGTTTTTATCGTGCAACGGATGACAACGATTGCTAGTTAATTTTATGTTTGCCGACAATCAAGCACCCATGGGTTTGAAACAATCGGAAAAACCTCGGGTGCGTCCGCTTCTCTCCGTTTGAGGAGGGTACGGACTCTGCCAAAGTTGCGACGTATGGGGTATGAAAAACATGGCTGTAGCGTTGTCCGACAATTTAGCAATACATTCCACCCAAACAGGTGCTAGGGGAGAATTAAACTTCCTATGATGTATGAGCAAGCTCATTTGTGATGAAATGGTGGTTTTACAATATAAAACAATAATAAAAGCGTTTTTCCATTGCTTGGTTCTTACAGGTTTTTGTAGATACATTGTCTCGTGTGCATTTACTCCATATCCTTTCAATGTTTATTGTGTTTTTGTATCCTATATCAGCAATGCCATAAATTATCTTATCAAATAATATTGATACAGATTTTTCGGCCCATGGGCAAATGCAGGCAAATCCTGTATTCTCCCGGGCCAATACAGGGTTCATTGAGGTTCATTGTCCCGGGCCAATACAGGGTTCATTGAGGTCAACTTGAGAGCGGTTATTTATAGTAACTGTATTCACGATAGTTGTAACATGTTTTCTCAATACAATAATTCCATTCCGTAAATCTACTCAAAATAAATTTTACTTTCCTTTAAAGCATGACATATGTCTAAGAATGTTACAAACACGACGAGCTATTTTTATCCCGACTCCGACAGTCCGATGGGAAACCTGAACTTTTAATAGAATCTGATCAGTACATGTACGACTGCATCAAAATGATCAATAAAAATCGGTTATCAATAGGCCTAACTCCTCTTTATAACTTGTTTATCATTCAATCTTTTAGAACATATTGGGTGCAATTTAAAGGCATAATTACGTAAAAGAAAACAGCAAATCTGCGTGGCAACAGTGAAAGTACGAAGAACGTAACGGTTCTAAAAAAAATTTTCATACCTATGTTGACATGTTTACCCTTGTACAGAATACAGAATATATAATTTTTTATTTGCTAAATCATGTGTCAAACACTGGGGGGGGGGACTAATAATTATCGGAAACGGATCACCCCATTCTTACAGCAGTAACAACAAAAAATATACATGTATAAGTGCTAAAAGAAAAAAGGTAGATTATATTATTTATATTTTGCTTTAACCCGTTAAGGTTTATTTGTGCAAATAAAGTTATGATAAATCTAATAAAAGTGTTATGAACTGTCTGTTTCTGTATTGGCCCCGTATAGATTCTCGATCAGCTGTATATCGGGACCAATACAGCGGGTCTCGGGACCATTACAACTAACCTCTATACAGGGCAAATACAGATACAGACAGTTATAACAATATTGACGAGAAAGATATAAAATTACCAATCAAATTAAGTGTAATCGTTACAATGAGCTGCAAGAAAAATGAGCAATTTGAACTTGCCATTCAACAAAATTGTTGGGAATAATTACCTTTTTTACATATGATAATGTCGATTTCCTCAAATATTTATTAGCTTTAACTTTAAGGGTATCGAATGTGAACTGCAGAAAGTAAATTTTCGTTTTGATTATTTGATGAGAATTTAGGATGGAAAATCTGCTACAAAGACTTTATGAATGATCAATGTGAAATTATAGTTATGTCATTTTTGTTTGCGTTTTTGTTTCTGGTTTGTGTTCAGTTTGTGTTGTCATTTCTTCGGTATTTTGTTATTCTGTAAATTATTTGCCATGCTTTTGAATTTTCACATGTTTAAGTTTTCCATGTTTTACTACCTCCTTATCACGAACTCGCTTTCCGATGTTTGAAATTCTTCAAACACTTCAAAGTGTACAGTGGCGGATCCGGACTTTCTGCTAAGAGGGGCCCGAAATTTTTTCAAAAGGGGCCTCCAGAATCCATTTTTTTTTTAAAACCCCTGGAAATTTTAAATATTTTCCAATCTAATGGGGTCCGGGCTACCCCGGCCTCCCTAAATCCGCCACTGGTGTATAAAGGTCCTATTATTTTAAACAAGAAAAATGTAGATGTTTTATATAAAAGCAAAGTAAATCGGCTTCAAGATGAAGAAAAACAGCAAATGCGTTGTTCCATTGCTTGGTTTTGCCATGTATTTGTAGATACACTGCCTCGTGTGCATTTACTCCTTGTCCTTATATTGTAAATGAATATTTCGAAATAATATTAAATATAAATGAAGGTGTAACATTACTTATAAAATAAATATCAATATGTGTAATTTTATCTTTTGAAAAAGATCTGCTTCTCTGTTTCTGTAGAATGTTACATTTTTGGTACAAATATACTTAATACTTTGCAAGGTCAGGGGCTAAAAGTTGGAAAATACGCTGTTAAATGTTGCAATTGAAACGGTTCATATTTATACCATTTATAGCAATTTTATTAATATTGCTCTAAAAATTCTTTCCGATCAATAATATCATCTTTTACATTAATGTTATTGTTTTTTAGGTCAACAAAGATAGACCAATCACAGTTCAGGATATTTTAGAACTTTCAGACTTCAAATCATTTCAGAAAAAAGACCATAAGCTAGCCAAGTCCTTTAATTTCAGCTTCGGTTTTATAGTTGTTGTTCTTTCATTAATCAATCCTCTATTTAAGGATAACCTTCATCTTTTATACCCAAAATGAACTTGCATTGAAATTAAAGAGACCTCTGATACACCATCATCAGCATCGTACCTGGAATTATAACTCTACATTGGCAACTCTGAACCTCTGAAAACAAAACTTTACGACAAGCGTGATGATTTCGTACGCCGGCGTTTGAAATTCATCAGCTAGACGACGAAAGTGTGTAAAAGTAAGATTTTAAAGTAGGAAAATTCATATGTTTGAATGGATGCAAATCAAATAACCTTCAAGGGGAAAACAACAATAAATGCTCTCTATATATTTCAGTTATGGCGTACTTGTGCGTGAGAGAATTTCTCATATGGATATACTATACATACTTTCAAATTTTGGCATATATTTTTGTAATTAAGAAATGTAATTCTGACCACCTGTTAAAAGTGCCCACATCTCACTATTTTATAACGCCAAGTTTTCTTACATTCGACTTGATGAGTGTCCTGTCTTTGTCTATATATGAAAAAGAAAGGAAATGGGGCAAATGTCAAGGAGACAACATCCCATATCCAGGTTAAAACGACCAAAAACAAAACATCTAGGGGTCACCATATGGTCTTCAACACAGTGAGGAACCTCACACCATATAGTAAGCTCTAAATGGCCCCGAAAAGGTAAAAAAGTGAATAAATCAATGGAAACAAACCACATCCAATAACCCAAATATCAAGAAACTAAAATTTTATAAGAAGACAAGGACAAGCCAATGACCAACATATTCATGACTTGGGACAGGCGCAAAAATTGCGGTGGGGTTAAACTCGTTTTCTTGGATCCAAACCCTCCCCTATGTGTGGTGAATGGCTAAAAATAAATACACAAAAGGACTCACAGTAAAAATAAAACTAGAAAAAAAGTCCAACTTATCAAGACGAGTACCCTTACAATGAAGTACATAAAATATGAAGACAATACACACAGGTACTGTCCGGACAAATGCTCGCAGTTACTGACAGCTAGCTTAGGACATAATTTCCGTTGACTATGATATCAAGCCTTCTTACATATGAAATTTCAATTGAAATACTTCTAAATAGATTTGGTATAACAACATCATCAATTATGAAAGAAGAACATGATATTGTGCGATGACAAATACAGCCAATATGAAAAATAGTTCAAATTTAGTTATGGTGTAAAGCATTTAGGAGATGATCAATATTTTTGCCAAC
>MJUU01009871.1:73991-89192 GCA_002080025.1 Modiolus philippinarum
TTTTTTCCATAGATTTTCTTTATTTTCTCAGGAAAGTTTCCTTATTATATTAGCATTGAAATAAAAAAATAAAAAAGGGGGGTCACCGTGCTTGTTTTTAAAATAACTGATATCAAAATAATCAAATATTTCTAATGAATATATAGGGAAAAACAGGTATATTGTTGATTTCTTTAAAACTATTCCATAGATTTTTTTCTACTTTATTCATGTGTTACCCCTTTGAACATACTTTCAAAAAATATAAAGAAAAATGGGGGTCACCGACTTTGTTTTCCATAAAATTTATAAAATGTGAATTTTCATAGTGATATCTATGTAAAATATTTTTATCAGATTATCTCCCTTTTTCAAATATCTTGTTCCAACTTATTTAATTATCAAGTTACCAAGCCTCGTCTTATTAGATAAAGACATGTAAATTCAACTCCATGTAGGTCCTTTGCATATTGTATTATGAATATGATATTGATTGATTTATTACAAATAAAAATATTTGCATATTTAAAAAGCAGATAATACCACAACAACATAAATAACGAATTCAAAATGGCGGAAGACTACCGATCTACCTTAAGGTAGATAGACAGTATCATTCATATCCATGAGATTTTGTTGTAAGTCGGCACAATTGAAGAAACAGTCCTACTTACCCGAAATCTGTAATAAAAGTATGGGTCACCATGCTTGCTTTTTCTAGAATTGAGGTCAAAGTTTACTAATTTTTAGCCATTTTTTCACCTAAATTGACATAGAATGCATGGGGAAAATATGGAAAGACAATTTCTAGCTTAATAGAAATGAACTTTTTATCCATGAGAATTTGATGTATTTTTGTGAACAGATAGTTTATAATGTCATTTATTGATTAGCATTAAAAATATATATGTCACCATGCTTTTAACGGAGATGAGGGAGTTAATTCGCGGCAAAGTAAACGAAATATGACGTTTTACATCTGTCACTCAATTATGACGTCACAAAGGAAAAGCCGTCAAATTACTGTTCCGACTCGAAAATCAAACCTACCCCGTATCCGACTCTTTATTTTTCTAATGCGCGATTGAATTGCGATTGAATTGCGCAGTGCAACAGTGTCTATCTACCTTAATAAGCGAGCGACGCTCGCTCTTTATGGTAGAAATGTGGTAAAAATAGTTTTTTGAAATAGCTATAAATAGATCATAGCGATAAATAGATATCATTTGACGCTGTTCAAATCTCTCGTCAAACATCGCCGACTATCGCGTGACTATTCATCCAACATGGCGACCTGATTCCCAAAATCCTTTGTGTTTTTTAGAACATGTTAAATATGCGCTCGTCCCGATCATTTAAAAAATGTCAATGTCATTTCAAACAATCGATCGGTTTGTTTATTTCAAGTGTCACTTTTCCCTTTCAATTAACTTTTGTTCTAAATAAAGCCAACTACATGAGAAACGATATACATTGATACAAACGTTAACATTAGCATGGAGCAAATAAATTAAATCAACAAAAACGGCGAACGAACTCATGACTGACGGAGTTAAGTTGCTTGAAGGTTAGCCAAAAAATGCAATCGGTAACACACATGCATGCAATCATTTATCAAAAATATGTCCATCTAACACCTTGAGTGAACTCAAAGGTGAAATATTACTATCCATGATAAAATGTCTTACCTTGAAATTAGGATGTCGCTTTCCTCGGTTTTAACGCTCCCATAATAGTGTATATTTGACTGAAAACTTTCAAATTAAATGGCATTACGCTTTAAAACATCATAATGCTCAAATAATTGTGAAAATTGTCCATTGTCAAAGCGTCTGCTACACCGGAAATGCACAGTACACCTACACTTCAAGGACCGACAACTACATAAAATCAAAGAACTGAAGTGCTGTTGAGTTTGCAATGCATTCCGAGATGACAACTGGTGATAAATATCATGTTGAGATCGTGAATAATGAATAAGATTAAGTGTAAATTTGAATCTTTTTCACTGAATGGATGAGTGTATTTAGGAGACTTGAACAGACTTGGTAGGTCTCACACATCGCCATTGCCAATAAAATAAAACGTTATTCGGATACAATGATTTCAATTTCTTTCCAAACCAACACTATACATATTTCCACTGCTTTGTAATTTATCCAGGTAACACTAGGTATTTTTTTTAAGGAATTCACGTTAAACATGTCTCAAATTTACCTCTCTTGTTACTGTTGTCTTCTTCCTCCGTTCCCCGTTTTAACTCACCTGGGTCAAAAAACAAAATAAGATATTGCAGAACGTGGGGTTCTGGCATATCTGTTTGTCGTTTGGCAAAGCCAGAATATTTCGGGACCAACCCTTTAACTTGAAGGGGGGTTATGTTTTTTTCTTAACAGAAAATTTATTTTTATTTTTTTTTTAACTTTTCAAAAAGATATATATTTTTTTATCAAAATTAGCATTATATTTTTGGGCCGAAAGCCCCCTTCAGATTTTTTTTTCATTGTTATTGCAGCCAAAAAATGTTTTCACATTAAAACAGCTTAAAAATATTTTTTTGGAAAAAAATCATAGTCCCCTGGCTTTCAAGTTAAATGGCCGGTGCCTTGTTTCTGAAAATTTAAGAGTCAGATTTTTTTTTTCAAACACTTAAGGGAATTAATATTTATGCTCAAATTTTTACCATACTCTAAGTAGAGTCTGATTGCAAGAAGGTGTATGCAAGAATATTTGTTTTTAACTTTTATTCGGGACTGAATGTCTATTTTAAAACTAAAAAGATGTCAGACCCCCTCAGAATAAAACGGTTATCCCCTAAATTATATATTTTATTGAACTTTCATCTCTCATTAAATACATAAAGCATGTAAAACAAAATAAAAAATAGAGCAATTCTAACATTTTCCAAACAGAATTATAAAGAAACTATTATAAAAACATAAATAAAATATACAAACACTATGTACACATAGAAATAAACACCGATAGTTTTTCAAAATAAGAAATTGCTGTCTATGAATATTCGAAATGAAATACTAGCAGCTTTTGGCATGTAAAAACATTGGAGATATCAACCGCAAACAAATACTTCAGGGTGAAAAGGGTAATCAAAATAATTAAATAAAACTTCTCTAACAAGACGAACTTCATCTTCAAAACCAGTAATATCTTACCTTTACCTTTACTTCCAGTAATTCCAGTATGTAAAGTCCGATAAAAATTATGTTGAAACTTGCTCCCGATATAGTACAATTTTGTTTGAAAAAAAAACAAGTTCCATACTATAAATTACAGGGAAGGATTCGATTTGACATACAATCCTTCGGATGACAGTATATGGAGGGGGTGCTGCGGAACTTTAGAGTAAGTGAGAACCTAACCGTCAGTCCAAAAAGAACAATCCAAGGACAATGGCAACGTTGGAAAAACAAAGAAACAAAGACATAACATGAGATCTTATTAAAATCATTGTGCCATTTTTTATTGTATGTGCATATCTATGGAATGAACTTAAAAAACTATCAACACAAATACCATAAAAGCTTAATGTTTTGTGCAGCTAATGCTGCACAAAAGATAAAATTCAAAATATTTGACCCCATCACTAAGAAGTCATATTTTGGGACGGCACCTCTGAGAAACCCCTTCTCTCCCCCTTTTTCATTCAAAGAATCTCCAATGAAACCACTGGGCCGATTGGAACAAAACTTTGTCACAATGGTCCTTGGGTACCAGTACCCTTTAATTATTTTATCCATTGCATAGGTCTGCATCCAATCCAAGATGGTCACCAGCAGGTCAAAAAATTTAACATTAATTTTGTTCCGCCATGGAAATTCATTTAAAGACTTGGTCTCTTAAACCACTGATCAAATTGGAACCACACTTGATCACAGTACACTTTGGGAGATCCCTCCAAAATCTGTGTCCATCAGGACTGCTCAAAATTCAAGATATCCACCAATTGGAAAAGAAGTTATTCATCGGACCCTAATAAGAAGTTTGTGCCATTATGATCTCTGAAACTGATGTCTTTACGATGTCGGTCATGGTCTGAAGGCAATACAGTCATTTGAAAGTCCCTCCTTTTACCTTTATTCTTCGCTCGCTTCTATGGTTGCACCTTCCTCATATTATGAATGAGGTCTAACATTACTCAATGAGTGTAATTTTATCCTGTGAAAATGATCTGTTACTGCAGAGTGTAAGAATTTTGGTACAAATATACTTGATACTTTGCAAGGTGAAAGGCTAAAAGTTGGAAAGTACGCTGTTGAAATGTTGCAATTGAAACTGTTCATGTTTATACCATATTTTTAAATATTGCTATAAAAATCCTTTTCTATCAATACTATCTTTCTTTACATTAATTTTAGATCAACAAAGACAGGCTGATCATAATTAAGGACATTTTAGAACTTTAAGACTTCAAATTACTGGAAAATACGCTGTTAAAATGTTGCGATTGGAACGGTTTTTATTTATATCCAATTTTTAATCATTGCTATATACAAGCAAATCCTTTCCTCTAATATTGTTCATTGGATATTTTTCAAACTATTCCTTTGGCCAAAACACTATCACATGACCTCTTACATTATGTGAGGTTGCACAGAAATGGCATATCAAGAACGGCTGATGACTTGTTTATATTGCACGGTTACTAAAATAATTCAAAATTATTATTATATAATTTTAGTTCCTGTCACCTCAAAAGGTCATTTAGTGTTTCCATTATTGTATTATAACCAGTACAAATTAAAAAAAATTGATTACGGCATATTTAAGTAAAATGTAGATTTGCTTGAGGAAATTATTTAAGGCATATTAAAGCGAAATATATGACTGATAAACTTGGATGTTTGACTGATAAACTGCGATGTTTGTTAGAAATAACCTAAATACCAAATTCTTTGACTACTTTACCTTCTTGTTCGAATAATGCCCAAAAAATTGTTTTTTTTAAATGTAGGAAATGTATGCCAGAACATATTCGAACACTTATACCGCCGTGCGCGGTCCCGGCTTATGAATAGGCCCGCAGCATCCTCTGAGCTTGGAGTATGAGTCTTCCTAACAGAGGACCCCGAGGGAACCCCGGGATATAGAAAAAGGACCCATTCCGTGGTTGTGCGGGATTAATAAATACACAACCCATCTTTCGGATGGGATGTAAACTCAGGTCCACGTGTTGGAAGAAACGCCACGCTTCCTGCACGTTAAAGAACCCTTGTAGCAAGCTCTTTTGGGGTGGTCCGTAGGTGATCGGCTACAAGGCTAAATTCCCCGCCCTTGAAGATTTCACCCTACTTTTCCAGTGGCAGTCAGAATTTCCAGTCCCATGGCCCTTTCCATACCCCAAAGTGATTATTTATTAACAAACTTGTTCCTGATATAGCTGAAATATTGCTGAGTAGACGTTAAACAATGTTCAATCAATCAATCAATCGAACACTTATAAACGAAATCGATGGAAATATTTAAAAATAAGGATAGTAAGGGATCGACCATTTAACTTGAAAAGGGGGGGTTATAATTTTTTTCAGGACAGAAAAATTTGTATTTAATATTTTTTTAACTACTATAAACAAAATATTTTTTTTTGAAAATAGGCATTATTGTTGGGGGCAGAAAGCCCCCTTCAGAATTTTTTTTTCATCAATTTTGCAGCCAAAATATTTTTTCACATAAAATCAGCTTCAGAATATTTTTTTCGAAAAAAACCATAGCCCCCCCCCCCCCCCCTTTNAATTGTGCATTACTAAAGAAATGATAAAAGTGTTTCAATTAATGTGAATCAATTCAATTAATAATATAATAATTGTACCCTCTGTCCTAGGTCAATATGATGTTATATTATACTTTACTATTATATTTGTCTTATTTGGCTTTGTTAACATGCATTATACTGTTATTTGGACCGGCAGCCCAGTCCATATAATATATTTTGACGTCTTGATAATTTTTTCTACTTTTTTATGAGCTATTTCAGTTTACAGTGTTAATGTTGTCGGAAACGACAGCTATCCCGCACTCCCTGTTTGACACAGAAAACAGTTGTTATACACCCTGGGCATAATTTTTTTTTTTCATTATTTTTTAAATCTACCTATTGATAGTCGTTATTGTTACTAAACGAATTCTAGGATATATGGTTGCTAAGTAGAATTCAAAAAAAAAACTGGTCTTTGAGATTTTCAGGAAATTTACCAAGACTGGAATCAATATTTTTGAAATCAATATGTGGAAAATGTTTGCCATAAACTACACTAACAATTGAAGAACATTTGCTAGGTAGAATTCCCAAAAATTAGTGGTCTTTGAGACTTTCAGGAAATTTACCAAAATTGGAATTAAATATTTTTGAATCCAATTGATGAAAATGTTTGTCCTAAACTACATAAACAATTTAAGTATGGTTACTAGGTAGAATTCCAGAAAATAAGTTGTCTTTGAGACTTTCAGGAAATTTACCAAAATTGGAATCAAGTATTTTTGAAATCCAATTGATGAAAATGTTTGTCCTAAATTAAATTAACAATTTAAGTATGGTTGCTAGGTAGAATTCCAAAAAATAAGTGGTCTTTGAGACTTTCAGGAAATTTACCATAATTGGAATCGAATATTTTTTAAATCCAATTGATGAAAATGTTTGTCCTTAGTTAAATTAACAATTTAAGTATGGTTGCTAGGTAGAATTCCAAAAAAGTGGTCTTTGAGACTTTCAGGAAATTTACCAAAATTGGAATCAAATATTTTGAAATCCAATTGATGAAACTGTTTGTCCTAAATTAAATTAACAATTTAAATATGGTTGCTAGGTAGAATTCCAAAAAGATAAGTGGTCTTTGAGACTTTCAGGAAATTTACCAACACTGCAATCAAATATTTTTGAAATCCAATTGATGAAAATTTTTGTCCTAAACTACACAAACATTTTAAGTACAGTTGCTAGATAGAATTCCATAAAATAAGTGGTCTTTGAGACTTTCATGAAATTTACAAAAATTGGAACCGCCTTTCAGAATCCTAAGTTATCAGAATTTTGTTTTTTACCAAACACTTGTCAAAATATAAGATAATATGCCAAAATAAAAAAAAATATGTGTCTTTGACATTTTCAGGAAATCTACCAAAGTTAGACCCGGAACCAAAATTCCAAAAGCTTATTGCAAATCTAAAGACTATATGCAACAATTCCGCATAAAGATTTAATACCTAAATCCAAAGATGTAGGAGGAGTTTGCGTCACATTCCACATGTGTCAAAATCCAAATCTTTGGGTCTTTGTTAAAATTTACATCATAGGTCCTCTTGTTTGCACCAAGACCGATATCAAAATTCCGAAAGCTTATTGCGTATCTACAGACTATATGCAACAATTCTACAACAAAATCAAATCCCTAAATCCATAAATGTAGGAGGAGTTTACATGTGTCACATGCCACATGTGTAAAAATTGACATCATGGGGCCTCTTGTTTGCACCAGGACCAATATCGAAAATCCGAAAGCTTATTGCGCATCTACAGACTATATGCAACAATTCCACAACAAAATTAAATCCCTAAATCCAAATATGTACATGATGTAGGAGGAGTTTGAGTCACAAGAAAAGTGTGATGGACGGACGGACGGACGGACAGACGGAGGGTATGCGGGGTTAAAAATGAATTGTACACTCTTTTAAACATTATTTGTTGCATTTCGAACGAATTATCAGAAGTAATTTACATTTTGAGAAAAATTTTGATATTGAATTTTTTTAGTGAAATAATAGAAGGAAAAAAGAATAAAACTGGTATACATTTCTGGAATTAAAGTATAATATATTTCATCCTTGGTCGATATGCTTTTCCCAGGTCGAAATAACATCGCATCGACCTCATACACAGACTATAATCATATAATAACATTAATTTTATTTGGTTGTTTTGAGGTCAACAAAGATAGACCAATCACAATTTAGGACATTTAGTACTTTCAGTCTTCAAATCATTTCAGTTAAAAGACAATAAGCTGGCCAAGTCCTTTGATTTCAGCGTCCATTATATAGATGATGTTCTTTCATTAAATAATAATCTATTTAAGGATGACCTTCATCTTATATATCCAAAATGAACTTGAAATTCAAAAGACCACTGTACACCATCATCAGCATCTTATCTTCACCTATACGACTACATTGGTAACTCTGGACGTCAAAAAACAAAACTTTACGACAAGTGTGATGATTTCGACTTTTCAATAGTTACCTTCCCGTTTTTGAGCAGTAATATTCCCACATCTCCGGCATAGGGCGTCTTCATTTCACAACTCTTTCGCTATTGCCGTGCTTGTAGTTTGTAAAGTGATTTGGTCAACAGAGCAAAATTACTGTCTCAAAAATTTATACATCAAGGGTATGTTCAGTCACTGTTTAAATTGACGTTTAACGGTCGTCACCATGATGACGGACCGTTAAAATGTTTCTTTTTCACAGATTAGAATAGATATGTTTGGGTAGATCCAGAGTTTATTACCGGACTGACAAACACAGACAATGCTAGACTTTTCACTGGCAGTGTGGCGGATGCCACGCGTGGAGCAAATCATGCTTACCCTAGTGTTTTCCTTATGTGTTTTTTTATATTTGTTTTGTCTTTGTCGTGCTGTCCCAATTCGTGTTGGATGTGAATTGCCATGATTTTGTATTTATGAATTTAGAGTCCCCCCTTTCCTCGCTCTTGCTTCAGTATTCGTTTGCTGATGTAGATGTGTAACTTTCTTTGAGATATGAGCAAAGCCCATTGTTGAAGACTTTATAATGGTTACTTCAAGATGAAGAATCATAGTGAAAACGTTGTTCCATTGCTTTGTTCTACCATGTATTTTTAACATGTGCATTATATACTAGTGTATCTTTGCAATGTTTATTCAAATTTTGACGTTTCTTTTTTTTTTTTTTTTTTTTTACCTCAAATGCAATGTTTTCCCTGTGATTCTCTATATCTTGTCATTGTTTGCGCTAGCCCTAGTTAACAAGGGAGCATGCTCTTTACATAATCCAGTTATTGCGTACTTGTTGTTGAGAGGATATCACATATGAATTTGCTATCATACTTTCTTTTGACATTTTATTATTTTTTGGTAATTTCCGAATTTTATCTTAACAACATCTCTAGTAATAATTTCTATCGGTAATTTGTATGAGTTTCCTTAGATCTCACGAGGCAAATATTTTCAGTATTTGCTACTACTCGAATACGAAAAAGTATTGGCAAAAAGTATCTTAGGCCACGCCTACTTTGTCAATTAGAATCATTGAAACAAAGAAATATACATCTAGAGATATTACCGAATCGTACAAATTCTTTTACTATCAATACTAGTCTATTTCATGATTTGGTGAATTTCAAAATTTGTTCTATTACATGATTTGGTTAATTACCGATAAAAAGAATAATAGAAGTTTTGTTTTTTGATACAAGAATATTGGCTCGGATAATGGACTCACGGGGGCTCGTCCATTATTGTTCGCCAATATTTCTTGAATCAAAAACAAAACTTCCATTATTCTATATATATACAAGTTAAGCTTTTTAAAAAAGCTTCCCGGTTTATAGCCATCAATACATTTATTGGGCATATATATATATGTAACAAAGAATTAAATAATTGGAATGATTGTTTAATCTGGGATAAAATGTACTACACCCTGCTAAGCTCACCTCATTGTACTGTATTGTCTACATTGACAAATATATATACACACAATTAGTTTTACAAATCATACTGGCATCCCTAGGAGCAACGAATCCATACCTGTGTGTATGGATACATTTATAAATTGTAAAAGATGCTTTTTATCAAAATATTAAATTTCAACCTGCTACACGATATTTTATGAAATATTCGGGCCGTAGATATATAATTATGCACATTTCCCATACCCGGAAGCCCTCAGGATAGATAATAATACCAGAGAAATTCTGCTGATCGGATCAGATTCCGACCTTTTTAAAATACAGTTTGACGGATTCCTAAAGCTACCATGGCAACCGGGAATAAAGAAACGATTGCCTTTCCCTATACCAGTTGACTCCAATGTAGCTAGTTTGGGTATTTGTCGTCCCTTACTTGTCCACGGTTGTATTTCGCAAACTGATTACATTGAAGGCAATGACAATGTAAAAATATATGAGGCAATCAGTTCATAGTTAAATTCAAGTTTTTCCAATGTCTACTCGAATGGTTTATATCGATGTGCAAATCAGCGGGATTACGGGGACGACGCACATCATTTAGCACCAGTATTACGTGGGAACTTCTGACCAATGAGTAAGCTTTGTTTTCGTTTCTGCAGACAGGCTTGCAGCAAACCATTCTAGTACCCGCTTTCCATGGAAACCGGGAATAATTGAAAATCTTATAATCGACTTGACGAATGCTTTGAGTTTGATTTTATGTTATAATTGTTCGCGCTAGTACTTTTGTCCGGTAGCGAATAACAGTGGCTTTAGGAATATTTTACTATTTGATTTTATGTTTGTCGACGTTCCTGCATCCGTGGGCTCAAAGACATGAATATAGCCTTGTTCGACTTGACATGCAATTAGCAATGGATTCTAATCAAACCGCTCAAGCGGGTGCTAGGGCAGTCTTGAACTTATTTTGAGATATGAGCAAAGCTAAGCTAATTATTGAAGACCTAATAGTGACTTCAAGATGAATAACAACAATAAAAACGTTGTTTCATTATTTGGTTCTCACATGGGTTTGTAGAGACTTTGTCTCGTGTGCATTTACAACATATACCTTCTTGTTTACTGTGCTTTTGTATCTTATGTCAGCAAAATAATGAAATTTTTGATAACAACCTTTACTTTAAGATGAGAAAGATTAAATTACCAACTGAATAAAGTGTAATATGTTCAATGAGGTGCAAGAAAAATTAGCAATTTATAGTAAGAAACAATGGCAGTAGAATACCGAAGGAACAAAAGAGTGAAATTTGCAAAAATCGAAGTCCAAAGACGTGACAAAAACGAGAACACAAAAAACAGTGCCGCTAGACACAGAAAACAATGACGCTAGACAGATACAAAGCACAGAAATAGAAATCACAACATTCAAAACAAAGATTGAAAGAAGAATTTACTCCCATAGCAATTTTAAAACAATTCAGTCGTGATACTTTGGTGAACAAATACCGAAGCAAAAGGATAGAGGGGGGCATTTCTAAACAAAACTCCAAAATACGACAAAATTCATTTCTAACCCAAAATGAGGCTATATGTCAAAGACAAAGCAAAACAAACAAAAATGAACAAGACTGTCACAAAACTAAAGCACTAGAAGTAGGAACCCCCACAAAAACTGAGGTATTATCAGGTGCTCCTGGATGGAACACATGGTATGATCCATGATTGGCACCTGTCACATTTCTCAATGAAAAGCAATAAATACAATCGATGGTAGGTCTGAACCTCGTCAAAGATTGTTCCTAGCGTATGACATAGTAAAGACCAACAACATAGAATATCTACCAAAACAGAGATACATGTTCGATAACTCTGTGAAATAAAACTGTTTTATTTTAGTTTAAAATGAAAATGTTTTCTCTGAATAAGAAGACTTAAGAAAAACAAGATACTGTATCTTAAACTTCAAAACATTATGTGACAGAATGGTTTTTAATCTTGTAATTTGTTTCTAGCTTTTTAAGAATAACAGTGATTTTTTTAATTTATACTTGGTTTTGGTTATAAGATAAGATGAAGAATAAGAAAACTTTATTTTGATTCGGCACACATATAACATACAAACACAAGCTCTAGAGAGCTTTTTACCGAATATAAAAACATATAACTTAACATAAAAACAGCATAAAAGAAAATAACAATACATGCAATAAATTACATGTAAATACATCTTACAAATCGAAGCATGCAGGAAAGCAAATTTAGCACTATTTGGTTTAAAATGAAATACAATAAAACATTTTAGCGTTAAAAATTAATAAATACACACAATATTTTGAAATAATTTCAATTATATTTAGTCATTTAGTTATAGCAATAAAATAATAAAAATTTGCTAAAAGAGTAAGAATAGTATAACTTTCTAATTAATTTATTATTGACTAATTTGAAATAATCAAAATAATTTAAAAATGCAGGAGAAAACCAAAGCAGTTGAAGCAGAGCAGAAAAAGAACAGCAAAATAAAATTTAACGACATGCTGAGCAGCGACAATCAGAACCATTCCAGGACTGAAGCAAGCTTTTAAAGTTTCAAAAACTGTTTTCAGTCCTCAAATGGTTAGGCAAACTATTCCAAAGTGAAGCAGCTGCATACCTGAATGATTTTATGCCATACGTTGATGTTTTAACTTGTGGCAAATCCAAGATATTACTATACCTGAAATTATATTTTGAGTTTTTCAAATTTACTGGATTGCTCAGACACACTGGAGCCCGACTGCTTACAATTATGAAGGTCTCAAGTGCCATCGTACGTATTCTCCTTATATGCAAAGCGAGTACTTTTGCCTTATCTAAAAGTATTTCATACATTGTACGATGAATTAAAATCTTAGTACACAAAACGTAGTGCTCTTTCTTGCGCTTTTTCCGACTTTTTTGAATTGGCATCTGTACAGAAATACCATGCTAGTGGACAAAAATTAAAATTACTTAAAATAAATGTATGAAATATAGTCAATTTGTTTAGTCTCGATAATACAGAACCTAATCGCTTAAGAATATTTAGTTGTTGTGAAGCCTTTCTGCACAAGTTACTGATATGAACATCAAATTTCAATTGATAATCAATGTCAATACAAAGCAACTTAACAGTTTCTTCACATGATAAAATATTTCCTTGAATTTGAATAATAGGTTTTTTTAATAAGTTTTTTTACCAACTGCAATAACCTGGAATTTATCAGGATTCGCTTGCATTTTATTGACTTGGAACCAGTCGATGAGCACCTGGGACTCGGACTCCAGTGTATCGATCAGCAAATCAATATCAGGACTGCTAAAAGATAGGGTATTATCATCAGCGTAGTTGTATAGGAAACTCTTTTTAACAAAATAAAATATATCATTTATGAAGACATTAAATAATAAAGGGCCTAAAATTGAACCTTGGGGTACACCTTTCTGGATGTCAGCCCAACTGCTCAGAACACCATTTACTTTTATTTGTTGTTTTCTATAAGTGAGATATGACTTTAACAGGGAAACTGAATGTGGTGATACACCATAAGCTAATAATTTATCTAATAATATATAATGGGGTAAGCAGTCAAATGCTTTCGAGAGGTCCATAAGGACAGCTGCAATATAGTGGTTATTATCTAAAGCTTGATGCCAGTCTTCTAATAGTCTGAGCAGTGTGGTCTGACATCCATGACCCCTTCTGAAAGCACATAAATAAGGATTGAAAATTGAGTCAAAGAAATCATATAACTGTGTTTCTAAAACTTGTTCGTATACTTTTGAAAATATAGACAGAACACTAACAGGGCGGTAATTTGATTTTAATAGTGGATCATTATTTTTATGCAGAGGTGGAACTTGCGCTTCCTGTAGTCTATTCGAGAAAATACCAGAATCAACTGACAAGTTTATAAGACTTGTCAGTTGAGGTACGATCACGGATTCACTACCTCTAACCACTTTTGCTGGTATACCATCAACACCATTTGCTTTTTTAATATTTATATTTTTAACAATTTTAGAAATGTTTTCAGACGAAACTCTTTGAAAATTAAATTTTAGATTTGAGTCATCTTTTGCATCTATATTTTTCTTTATCTCTGAAATACTAGGGTGATTTGAGGGCCTATACTGAACATCATTTCTTATCTTCTCAGCTACTGTAACAAAAAACTTATTAAAAATATTTGAGACCTCTGAGGAGTCATTTATAGTTTTACCATCATCGAAAAGAATTACTTTTTGGTCCCCTGATTTGCATTTTTTGGAGAAAAAAGGTTTGACTGTCTTCCAAAAGTGTGCATTTTTTGTTCCACCAGAACAGCGTTCTAAATAATAAGTTTTCATTGATTGTTTTTTCATCTTATTTACTAAATTTCTCTGCTGTCTCTATTTTTCCCAACTTTTATCCTGGTTAACCTCCATATTCGCCACCAACGGGCAAATAGATAGATTTTTCTACTAATTTTTATAAGTATTTATTTACCTTTTTGTAGGTACTTCAACGGAAAATTTGAATGTTCGAAATTGAATGAATATAACGGTGCAAAAAGATAGTCATCTGCTTCAATAATAAGACATTAAACTTTTAATCTCCAAACAATTAAGATTAAGGATAAAATAACATCATTTAAAAGTTACGATTAGTCAACTTCCGGTAATTTATTTTCTTCGCACTTACCAGTTCTATAAGAGCTAAGAAAAAACTGGTTCGAAATTATTTGGAGTTACGGCACTTTGATTACTATTTAAGATTAACTACGACCAAAATTCTAGAAAACTGCAAAAACACGTAAAAGTTAAAATTGGCGTCCATTCATCAATCTATTTGAAACTTTGCATTTAAAAAGTATAGGTTAAAATCTAAATACAACATTTAACATGCATGCGTCTTCATGCACCATCTCATCATTGTGTATTTGTGCAATGAAAATTGATAAATCATCAAAATGTGCTTACAAAATTTTTCGTTGGAGCACCTAATGAGAACTATAAATTTTTGAAAGATAAACTTTTGCACTAACTGCATAGATAAAAGCACTTTGTATCAAGAGCTGTCTCGCGTTGGTCAAATTTTCTCAATTGTCGCTGTCTTCATTCATAGTCTAAGCCATGATCAGTATAAGCGATACGGCTTATTAGAGATGTTTTAACATTTTGACGAAAGAGAACCTAAACCTACGGGGACTAGTTATTGCACAACAATTAAAAAAGCGATAGTAAATTTAAAACTAGATGTTGTCGGAAACGACAGCTATCCCCGCACTCCCTGTTTGACACAGAAAATAGTTGTTATACACCCTTGGCATAATTTTTTTCATTATCTTTGAAATCTACCTATTGATAGTCATTATTGTTACTAAAAGAATTCTAGGATATATGGTTGCTAGGTAGAATTCCAAAAAATAAGTGGTCTTTGAGACTTTCAGGAAATTTATGAAAATTGGAACCAAATATTTTTGAAATCCAATTGATGAAAATGTTCATCCTAAACTACACAAACATTTTAAGTATGG
>MJUU01009872.1:11346-25648 GCA_002080025.1 Modiolus philippinarum
AGTCAAATTTTTGTTCTATTTTTAGAATTTGTGACCTTGACCTTTGTCACACAAACCCCAAAATCAATAGGGATCTTCCTCTAATCATAACCTAACTAATGTCTGTGCAAAGTTTCATTTACATATGACATGTGGTTCTCAAGATATCGTGCGGAAACCAAAAGTTGACGCCCGGACGGCCGGACGCCCAGACGCCCGGACGCCCAGACACCATTCATCAAATTATAAGCCGAGTTCGACTTCGTCGCAACTCGGCTAAAAATCAAAGTCTGTAAACAGCAATATGGCTGAAAAAGGGACATTCAGTATAGTATCCTAAACAGAAGCTCTATGCCAAATATCAAGTAGCTGTCAAGTGCAGTTTCTTAGAAAAGTGTGACGAAAAAGTCAGAATTTGGAAAATGACAGTTAAAGGGCACAAAGTTGGTAAACAGGAAGTGGTGATTCTATATGGCAGAAAAGAGAAGGTTAAGTATATGACTCCATACTGATGCACCATACTAAATATCAAGTGGCTGTCATGTGTAGTTCCTGAGAAAAATGTGACGAAAAAGTCACAATTTTGAAAATGAAAGTAAAAAAGGCACAAAGTCGGTAAACAGGAAGTGGTGATCCAATATGGCCGAAAAAGGGAGGCACAGTATAGAACCCCATACTGATGCACCATACTAAATATCAAATAGCTGTTATGTGTAGTTGCTGAGAAATATGCGACGAAAATATTTGTGACGGACGGACGGACGGACAGAGGTAAAACAGTATACCCCTCCTTCGGAGCGGGGGTATAATAAATTATTGTATATAATATTAGAAAAAAAGACTTGCTTTTTGTTAGATCAAATGAACTGCAGACCAGAAAAGTCCTGTGTCAAGTCTACGTCGATGTGCTTTGGAACTATTGAAAAATGTAGACTGACTTGAAAGAAATAAAGCTCGTAAGCTCGTACCGCTTTAATGAACAAAAGCAAGTGAGAGGGCATAATTTATTTATTGAGTGCAAATATCTTGCATGGTTAAACAAGTTTCGTGAGTATGTCTAGCTATGCTTTCATTTCTTCATACCTGTTTCCAGTTTGACGTTAACTTACATTCCATATGTCTTTTCATGTTTATAACTCAACTGGCGAGCACTATTTGGTACGATCATGATTACTTCCATGTTCTAGACGAAAAACTTCTTTATGGGCTGATATGCTAAATACAAATAAAATATGGATCATATTGCCTCTTTCTGTTTTTTTTCACAAGTAATGCAAACCATTATAATTTTTTTTTCTCAGTGTTTTATGTTATCGCCGAGGGCCTTTAAATTTGCTTCACCACTCCAAAGTTGACTGAATAATTTTCTTTCCTGGTCCGCAGCCTCTTCATATGACAAGAATGTTGCATTTGATACCATTGATTTTAAATTTCGTACTACTGTTGTATCTGCATTACAATACTGTTCAAGCCACGATCTGGTCAGTTCTAGTATATTATCAGAATGTGGGAATATTTCATTTGCAAATCCTAATCTTTTACACTCGATGGCGTCCATCACTCTACCAGATGCAAAAACATCTAATGCTTTTGATGAACCAAACTTTCTAACTAGTCGGGTACCACATCCCCATCCTGTAATCAGTCCCAGCCTGCTTTGAACAAACCCAAACCTAGCCTTGTCTGACATCACCATAAAGTCACATGACATTGCAAGTTCAGCACCTCCACCAAGTGCAACGCCTTCCACTAGTGCTACACTAATCATTGGAAGTCGTGAAAATTGTTGTAAAGTTTGTCCCATGAAACAAGCCATTTTATGTCCAAGGTCATGAGTCAATATTCTTTTTACCGTTTCTAGATCCCCACCTGAACAAAAGGTTCCGTTATCACCTGTTAATATAACAGCTTTACCACATTTCCAAGATTCCAGATCACTTACAATGTCACTAAGGCCACACATCATAGATCCTGAGAAATATAATACTTTTGTTAAATACATCACATACACTAATCTGGAAACATTGTAACATTGATCGGAAGAACGTTTATGTCGAGTAGTTCTATGATATACATATGATTGTAACATGAGATTAAGCATCTCCTTCACTACACCGAATAACCCAAACGGACGCCGAACGTTTATACAAATTTATATTCGTTCTCCTCCGTTCCGGTAAATCGTTACATCAATGCTCATACCTGTTTTAAACGGTGAACAATTTATAATATGCTCAAAACCTGAAATTCACATATACAAAACAAAATGTCAAGTGAATGTACGTTAGATTTAAGTTTTGTCTGGTTCTGATGTGTCATATCTCCGTTATTAATTCGGTACTTGTCCGTCTTGCATCCGTTCATATACTGTAGATTAAACAGATGAAACGTAATCTACAGGAGAGTTAACGGATCTGCCGTTCGAGTTCCGAACTAACAGCGGAAACCTCCGATGAGCATTCGCCACTATAGAGACTATATAACATGATCCCTATCTTGTTCCTGAATCAACAATGAAGGATACGGAGTAAATGTAACTGAGACAAGCTACAAATATATTGTAAACCCTTTTTGTTCATCTTGAAATCACCACGAGGTCTTCAACAGTGAGCTTTGCTCACACCTTACAGCAATCAATTACTCATGGATGCGAGATGGTCAGTGTTCTTACAATCGCTACCATTCGTTGCCCGACAATAAGACTAAAAGATGACAATCACAACAAATAAACAACCAAAAGGCACTCATTGAGTCAACTGCGAGAACACTTGGAATAATAAAAATAGTGTTATGTGGGCACTATGAACAGGTAGTCAGAATAACATTTGGAAATTAATAATAGTATTTTCAATGGCATTTTCGCCTTGGATCAGTGGTGGAGAAGGCTATCTGGAACGTGCAGTCCTTTCTCGTGCCTTTCTATTCGCTCGCATTTTGTTAAAGATTATATGTGTCTAATAAGTTGTTAAGTTCGGTGGTCAAAACACACAATTATTTCTTTTAAACCGTCTTAATGGATAAGTTTTATATGCTTTCTATTCGTTTTCAAATTTGTTCTACACGGTGGTCGACTGGTCGTACAGTACATTTCCATTAACAGTCCGTT
Organism: Modiolus philippinarum; assembly: GCA_002080025.1. Classification (NCBI taxonomy): domain Eukaryota; kingdom Metazoa; phylum Mollusca; class Bivalvia; order Mytilida; family Modiolidae; genus Modiolus; species Modiolus philippinarum. The sequence continues at coordinate 14,432 of MJUU01009872.1, forward strand.
TTATTTGGTACTTGACCGGTATGTTACCGTTACAAATGCTTTTTGTTTGTGCTCGTCCGTTTGGGTTCCGGTGACAGCTCCGTACGAGATTGGTTTATTTCATGCCAGGTCTGTACATGTACAAGGTACTTACATGTACTGTATGCCGCCGGTTTTTGTGCGTTTCATTGTAATTTGTGAACAAAAATATTTATCCCCGGACATAAGTGATTTTTGTCCGGTCCACATACGTTTGTGCTGTATGCAGGGTGATCCGAGTCGGATCACACCAGCAGTCTCACCCCCAGTTAGAACAAAGGATTTTTCACTTTTTATTTTGTTTTTTGTCAGGCCAGATTTTGAGAACTTAATAAAATTTTATGTTTGAATATCAAGATTTTAAAACGTTGAAAAATAACATAGTCCATAGTGGGATTCGAACAGGGTCGTTTCGTTTACTAGAATTCTGCCTTTTTTATTCATATAAAATTTTATTCCATATTTACAGTAAAATGTGGGACAAATTCCGCAAATTACTACTGGAAAAACAATAATGTCAGATTACCCTCAGATTGTTAGTAGCCTACATTGTAATTTAGGGCTTGCTATATGGTGTGAAGTTCCTCACTGTGTTGAATACCGTACGGTGACCCCTAGATGTTTTGTTTTGGGTCGTTTTAATCTGGATATGGAATGTTGTCTCCTTGACATTTACCCAATTTCCTTTCTTTTTCATATGTAAAATAATATTCCATCTAGATATTTATTTTATCTTTAAAATTGTATAAGGAAAACAAACCCATACATTATCACACTACATATGCAGAATTTAAATTTACAGTAACTTCTCTTATCTAATATATTTTAAACAAAGCCGTCAGAAATCGGTGTTAACATTTATAACAGTAAACGTACATGTGAATGTTTATACTGTAAAATTGGATTATTTTCTGTGAAGTATTTCAAAAAGCTGCATTTCATTTTTTATTGTGTAATATTTGAATGCATACTCTGTATATTTGTATAGAGTGTAATACGTCAATTATTTTATCCTCGAACACTTTTATAAATCGTAAGACGAGCTACACCAAGAACAAAGTTTATCCAGTAGTAATTACAATTATCCCTTACTTGCTAGACCACAAACTCGTTGGAGTTGCCGTGTTGAAAAAAAACATAGTTAAGAATATATGTTATTATTAAACTTATGAAATATTTATTTCATGACATTATAAGCATTGAAATAATTTTTAAGAATATATATCGATGTTCCTTCAGTAATAGTTATCACACGAGGACGCGGTGTGTCTGTATAAGATCACCTCCGACGGCCAGAGGCCGCAGGGGTGAGCTTATACTGACACACCAAGTCCGGATGTGCAAACTATTTTACATCCCAGCTAATATATAAAGTGAAGGAACATCGATATATATTCTTAAAATTATATAAATGCTTAAAATGTCATGAAATAGATATTTCACACTACATGTATAATAATAATATATTTCACCTTATTGTGCCCCACAACGATTCTTTATATACGATCTTTTCACACGGTAACTCCAACGAGTTCGTGGTCTATAAGGTACGGCAGAAGTCTAATAAACGAAACGACCCTGGTTCGAATCCTTATATGGACTGTTCTTTTTCAACTTTTTAAAATCTTGATATTTACATAAAATTTTAGTGCTCAAAATCTCGCCTTGACAAAAACAAAACACGAAGTAAAAATCCCTTGTTCTAACTAAGGTGATCCGACTTATATCACCCCTGCAGATCACCCCTGCTAGAACAAAAGAGCTGGGATGTAATTTTATACATTAGCTGGGATGTGAATTAATTATTACACTCGGACTTGGTGTGTCTTTATAAACTCATCCCTCTGGCCTCCGGCCGTCGAAGTGATCTTATACAGACACACCGCGTCCTCGTGTGATAACCATTATATAGAGCGGCTTAACTTTAAAGAGAAAGAGAACAGTGAACAACTAGTTAATTGCTTTATAATTTTAGCTATGCGTATCGGTAAATTCTTTCTGTGATTTGTGAACACACTAATAAGTAACATATTACCGAAGTTATCGTAAATTTAGTTTCTGCATATGGCCGTTTCGCCATTTTATCAATCTCGAGTGCAAATCATATTAAAATTTTTGGAGTGACATAAATCAAAAGTTTGTAAAATATGATATAATAAGTGATCATATTAGAGTTGTAATAGGCTATTCACGTTTCAAAGTTTACATTAGGTTTACAAGCAGTCAGATTTCTGTCGACAACACAGTCTTTCGATGCCATTCGGTTAGGATGTCTAATGACTGATTGTTTAAAGTTTGTCCTGCATAGACTAATAATAAAATAGGAAAAATATAAATGTAAATCCCGAGTAAAAACTGATTTTCACGACAAGGGAAAGAATTGCCTCAAATCTCGTGCGACAAGGTAATTTTCAGACTGGAATTGTTACTCTAGAATTTAAACAATAAATGCCTTTGATAAGCTTTACAGAAGAAATTAAGAATCTAGCACCAGGGGAAATACGAGACAGGATAATCTCAGACACCCAAGGGTAAGACTTCCAGTCTGGGACGAAGCTGGCTGAGTCCGAGATGATTGAAATCTTACCCGAGGGTGTCTGAGATTATCTTTTCTCACCCTACCTGTGGTGCTTTCTATGTAGCCAACGCCTGGGTGAGATTTTTCCGTCTCACCCACCCATTTTCCGTCTCACCCATCCGCCTGGGTGAGAACACCTACACGATCTTTTTCCCGCGGTTTTTGTTTCTGCTTGACATTCAAATTGCACTTGTCTTCTTGTTTTTCCTTTAATATAAGCACATTTCCAACTAAGTCGACTTATAAAACTGTGTCTTTAACTCTTGGCACCTATTATATGTGCCAGATAATCAAGAAAATAACGTCATACTCAACATTCAAAAATCCCGCTCGAATATCGTGACGTCATAAAAGAAGGTCAAATTTCAGATCAACGATTTTAATGTATAAGTAAACACAAACGAAAAGCCACAGTAAGCCAAGTAAATAATTGTGTAATGTTTTATGTTTAGTGTCAACAGAAATCCAACGTTATGCTTGATAGTACAATGATGAGCAACTGCCCGTTGTTGGCAGGGTGAGAAAACAAATCAAACACGGTAGGTGTGCGAGACAAGGTAAATCCCATACACCCTCGGGCAAGATTAGGTCCGACTCGGCGAAGCCTCGTCAGAGACAACCTTAATCTTGCCCTTGGGTGTGTGAGATTTCCTTGTTTCGCACACCTACCCGTGTTAGATTCATATTGTCTCGCACTTCCACTGGTGTTTGATTTTATTTCTCACTGTATTCACCCTAAAATAATGAGAGATATATCTATCGTCTTTGTATGAAATCGATATCGCCCGTGTGACGTAGACTTAATGATATTCTGAATTATGATTCGGATTGTTGCTGCAATATATATATATTCATTTTTTTTTTATTTTATCAAATCTTTTTATTCCCGTGAATGTAAATATAATAAACTTAAAATATGGACCTAAGCTACAAGAATATAGTTCTCATCCACAGCGATCATCTACAGAAAAGCTGTCTTATCAGTGCATTTAGAGTGCAGAACCCAAATCCGGGGAGAACACAGTTACCTGAAATAGCATTCTTCTTTTCCTTGTGGTTAATTGATACTACGGCTACTCCGTTTACGTCATTTTTGTCGAGAGTTATCTGTCCACCAACAAATTTACCAACAAAATTCTTAAAGTCATTCTGTGGTGATGTAGTGCATCTTTGTCTGGAAAAATCTGCAAAGAAATACTCTCTATTCAAGATTTTCATCCAAATTTCTGGTCATCAATATATCTCTACAACTTTTTAAAATTAGCAACAAGAATGATATGTAGCGAGATGGATGCGCCAATCTGTCTTGTACAAATAATCTTTCAGTTATAATAATGGTAAAATGTATTATCCTATATAATTCTAAATATGTACGAAGATCAGATGTGAGTCATTTATACTAGTATAGTTAGTGAGAACCGAACCGTCAATCCAAAAGCGAACAATCCAAGGACAATGGCAACACCAGAAACAAAAAAGGGGAAAAAAACAGAGACACAACATGGGTACGGCACAGAAATATTTCCTTATGAAAAGGAGCAATAATTTTTTAATCTTTTCTGTTTGCTACATTTTTGAATGATTTACGTACCTTTCTTGAAATCGAAAATTATAACCAAGGTCACCAACAGAAATATTTTTTATAAAGATAATTATGTTCAGTCACCTTCTATGTTGTCTGCCAGAAGAATTAAGTCAAAATTGGAGGATCTTGGTTAAAAAAAATATGTGTTTGTACAAGTTGACAAGGCTTTCAACAACGTTGCTATCGCATGAAAGAAATACTACTTCGATGTCCAAAGAAAACAACTGGACAAGTCAAACACTTTTAAACGTAGCAATTGGGACGAAAAAAAACGTTAACCAAACAACAGTATGAGCATAAAGAAATCCTTATAGTTCCACCTAAAGATACCTCCTTGCCTACAATGTACTGGATACACAAGCTTCACGAAAATCCCTTCAATGGTGAATAAAAGGATATGGAGTAAATGCACATGAGACAAAGTCTCTACAAATACATGGCAAAAAACGAGCAAAGGAACAACGCTTTTACTGTTGTTCTTCATCTTGAAGTCACATCGTTTTATTCGTCAACATCAAGTAAGCAGTGTATTACTAATTTATCCATCCATTTTACTAGTTTATCAAAGCTCTGGTGTAAAATACTTTTTGAGTGTGAAAAATTCTATTAAAGTTTTAGATAACATTCAATCAATTCAAAGACCAGTCTCATTCATCGACAGTTATTATTTTCTACACTTTATGCAATCCTTCCGCATAATTTGATCAAATCCAAATTGGGACAACTCATCAAATGGTCTTTTGAATTTTATGGTCTGCAGTTCATTTGTTCTAACAAAAAGCAAGGAGTCCTCTCTTATATTAACTACAATAACCATTGTTCCTGGACATTTGACTGTATGATTAATGCACTCAATCTTCTGCTGGACAACATTTTTGGCAACACTATTTATCAACAGGACAAAGGTTTTCCCATGGTACAAAATGTGCACCTCTAATTGCAGATCTTTTTCTGTTCTGTTACGAACGAGACTTCCTGAAAAAAAACTTTTAAACAGAACCATACAAAGTGTGACCAACTTAATTCTATTTTCAATGATAATAGCAGATATATTGACGATATCCTTACTATTGACAATCCCCAGTTTTTAGATTATGTAGACATCATTTGCCCACAAGAAGTGCAATTAAATAAAGCTAAAAATGATTCTAAATGCTGCCCTTTCCTGGATTTACTATCATTATTGACTCTAAAATGAAAACTAAAATATATGATAAAAGGGATTATTTTGATATTTTCAATATTATTAATATCTCTTTTTACTTGATGGCGCAATTCCTCTAGCTGCATCCTACAGGGTGTATATTTCTCAACTAGTATGATTCGCATGAGTTTGTTCTACTCCTTTTAATTTTAATGAACGTAGCCTTACTATCACAGCCAAACTTTTACAACACTTACAACAGTGTTACAGATTTCTGAAGTTGTTGGATATATTTAAGAAGTTTTAATGATAGATATGAACATTTAATATTAAAATGTGGCATTACTCGTAAACAGCTTATTACTAAGGGCATTTCAAATCCTCTTTTTTACGGAATTGTAATTAAAAAATACCAGAAACTGATAAAAAATCCAGCAAAGCTTAGGCGTAACTAACATTCTTGTCCGCAATAGTGGACAGGATATTCTGCTTGAATCAGTTAAATTAACTTTGAGAAATTGAGATCTAGTGACCTGAAATTTTTACATACATACTGGCCTCAAACTGATACCTCCGATGTCTACTGAAATTTATGATGATTCTTGACCAAACTCTTCGGAAAGTTTTGAGTTTGATTTTTCTTCCGTTGTGCAACAGTGTTCTGCAATCTGTCTAGACTCCTTCAGCTAGCCTGCAGAATAGCGGCGCGCACCCATTGACCCATCTTTCAAAAATTATGTATTCTTTTTCTCTCCTTTCAAGATTGGTGATTATGGTGTTAATATTGTAACTGCATTTGGTTTTATTCGTATGTTTATTATACTACAAGAAAACGGGACAGATAAAGAAGAGGTTTCAGTGCCCATAAACCGATGTAAACCTACTGCAGGCTTTTGCTAGCGTCGGTAGTAAGTCCAGTTGTCCGGAGTTCCTATGGTTGTTTCTCTTTTGTCTTATGTTTTTCGAGTGTTTTTCCTTGGCAGATTGTAGCATGTAATTGTAATGTTCAGCCATTGTAGATGTTTCCTGTTATCCACCTTTTCATCCATATTATTATGGCGGTCATTGAATTTAACCATTCGATTGCTTATTTCTGGTAGTAAGTCGTTAAGTAATTTGCAAATTTCAGTATAGAACCAAAACATTTTTATTGTCCATAAAAAGTTTATTCTGTCTGCATTTCATTGCCGAAATGTTAATTTCACAGTAACTTTGGTATTTAGTTATTTGTTTATAAAATATTTTTGATAGTTTCACACTTGCTTGACGACGTACTTGTCAGACTTGCCATATTGTTGTTTTTTTTTGTTGTTGTTGTTGTTGGAAATCTCATCTTTCTCTCCGACACTACGTCTTGAGGTACAGATAATTCTTTATATTATTTAAAATTAATTATTATATAAAAACAAAACAAACAAAACAAAACAATTGGTAATATCTGCGTTTTTTTTAGATGATTCGACAACATCGATGACTTTCTTTAGGAGTTTCTGTCTAGCTGATTCTGTGGCTTTGTCGGTTTTCTTGTTCTGCTTTGCAAAAGTAAACATGTTGGAACAAAGTTATGCTGATTAAATTGTTTCTATTTAATTGTAGACTGTATGTTCCAGTGAGTATTCTTGCTTTGATTGCATTTTTTCAACGTCCGTTTGAATTGGTTTTACTGTTTTGCATATTGGATGACACTCCCCTATTTTTCATGAAGTCATTGATTCGCATTTTTATCCACTATGGTCTTCCATTCAGTTTTTTTTAATGTTTTTTGTTTTGTTTTGTTTTGCTTTGTTTTTTTAAGGATCGACAAGACGATTAATGAGTACAGTTTTCACCTTTGAAAACTAGCTTTTTCTGTTGAGGTCGTACATAGCGATTTGCCTATGGGCTATCATGTTTCCATGGATTATTCGTCTCGAATAATTTGCCCAAAGGAGAGGATACGTTTATTAATTGTTGCTTGAATTGGTTCTGCTCCGATTAGCAGGTATACTGCTGTATTTGAACATCTTGTTGGCAGCCATTAAAGTTGTTTTAACATCTTCGTTTAAAATGAATTTAATTTTTGAATCTGTGTGTCAGAAATGTTTTGGGTTTCCAGTCCAAATAGAAGTCTAGGAATAATGCAAGTTGACCAAATATGCTTTGTATTTTTTTTTATTTAGAGTAGACCATTACGTCCATGTAGTCCGGCTCCAAACAGAATATACAAAGTTTGACGCCCGGTTTTTATAATCCCGTCATTGTTGATATTCTCATTTGTATGTCTAGTTATACCTAGATGAACGGTTGAATTTGCTTCTTTTATTTCATTGTTGCACCATTCCCAATTGTTGGTTTGTATGGTAAGTGAGAACCCAACCGTCAATCAACAGAACGAATGTCTGAGTTATTGTATCGCAGTACGTCTCTTTTTAAGTGGTTTATTTTTGCTCTTTAAACTAGTGGAGCAGGACATGCTTACCCTTCCGGAGCACCTGATGTCACTCGTGTTTTTCATAGGAGTTCACACTGTGTGCCTAGTTCTTAATTTCGCCATTTTATTTCCGTGCATTGTAGCTGTCGCATTTCCTTGTTTTGTCTGTTTTGCTCTGGTGCTGTTTTGCCATGTCTTTGGACTTCGATTTTTGTAATCATCAGTTTACTTGTTCCTTCGGTATTCTACTGCCGTTATTCCCTATTCATTAAATTCTCTATGATATATAAAAAGGCTTGTAAGTCTATCAGACTGTTTGTAACACATGTTGGTGCTGGAATATTTTCTGGACCAATATAAGCTCCAATTGATTGCTCTTCTACAGTATCTAGTAGCTTGTTCTTAAATTGCTTATATAATGGTTCGGAAAGTATACTCACTTGACGTACAACTTATAAAATAGGAAACAAGTCTGATGCAATGTTGTTGAATTTGACTTTCGTTGCTATATCTCTGTATAGCTGGTTAGGCATGGTCATTCGGTTATCTGAAATGCCCGTAAAGTACATGTTTTCTAAAAGTGACTTTATCAACACCGTGTCAAAAGCTCTAAAGCATTCTATAATCACTACATATAGTGATTTCTTGTATTCTTTTGCTTTATTTAAGGCCTCTGAATAAAGAAAGGCAGTGTTTAAATATGATGAATTTTCAATGAAACTACGTTGCATCTTGTTTTGACATTGGTCTATATATGATTTTCATTTTGAAAGCCAGACTTTTTCAAATAGTTTTCTGTTGACATTAGGCCTGTTATTCCTCTATAGTTGCCTGAGTCTGTTGATGGTTTATTTTTCTTTAGAATTGGCGTTAACAGCCAGGTCTTTATTTATTCTGGAAATATTTGAAGTTCCATCATCTCACGGAATATTGCTAGCATATAATCTGCTATTGATTGGCCTCCATTTTGAATATTATCAGTTGAGATGCCTAATATGTCCAATGATTTTCCTCGATTCATATCTTTTATAGAGGTGGTGATATCTTGTTGTGTCGCCTGCGTTAACGCAGTGTCGACATCTAGGGATCACACTCCGTCGTCTTGCGTCGGCCACGTCGTCGGCGTCACAAAAATTTGTGTCCCATTTTTCTCAGGAACCGTGTATCGGAGCTTTTTGCAATTTGGCATGAAGTGTAAGTATGGGGACCTTTACCGTGTAACAGAGTTTCGGATCTCTTGCTTGCCCACTTCCTGTTTAACTTGTAAATTTTTGTTATAACGCAGGCGACATATGTCTTCCCTGGAAGACTTACAACTAAGTAGAGTAATGTTTGTTGTCAAGTCTGAGCTATTTGATGTAATCTGTTTGATGAGGAGAAAATTTACTGGCTGCTTATGGTTGTTGTCGAAATTTTTATCTTCTGTTGGTATTGCCAGAGTTTGAAAATAGTGATAGAAGCCTTTTCTGACGTCATCACAGGTAGAATATAACTCGTCATTTTACCTTATTTTCTTCACTGGCGCAATTTTTAGCCCTTTGTCGTTGTATCAGTTCGTGGAAAGTTTTCTGGTCATTCTATGATGCTTACATGACTTCAGAATAAAGCTTAATTCCGTTATGCAGCCTCTAAGTTTTGTGTTCTTCTTAACTTTTGTTTCGTCTCCATTCGCTTTTGAGATAACGCGTGATTCGGTCCTGGTTTTCCAGTGTGCCAATTTATTTTTTCAGTATGTGCTTTAACTTCTGGTGAGAGGTGTTGTTTTCCTGTTTTTGACTTTTTTTGTTTTGTTTTTTGTTTTGTTTTGTTTTGTTTTTTTTAGTTGATCTGATCAGATTTCTACCGCCATTGTTAATATATGGCACATATGTTGGATAGCCTCTGTTAATTAATATTTAGTTTCACAAGAAATGGGAGTGTCTGGGTTTTCTGTTATGATTTTTTATTTTTTTTTGTAGAAATGTATCTATTTTGCCCCACTTTACTTTTGGTAGGTATTTGCTATTGATTGATACTGATTTTCTTTTAGAGAGATCGTTTCGTTGGATAGTGAGATTGATAAATCAGTTGAAAGTGTTCAGTGGATATTTGATTTCTATTTTAGTGATGAGACTGTTCGTCGAATGATTTATTAACATGTACTCTATTTGCGAGCATTTCATTCCACTCTCATGTGTGTATGATTTGCCAGTCGGATAGTTTGTTATGAGATAGTAATCCATTTCTGTCACAAAGTTTTGGAATACTCGATTTCTATCATCTGAGTTCTTTATGTGTAAACTATCATTCGTGTCTCCACTCAGAATTATTCTATATCTCTCTTTATATTTAATTATAACCTCTTTTAATTCATCCAGTGTTTCAGCACAGTCTTCATTGTAGGTTTTGGAACCTTTAGATGGCATGTAAACAGAAATAATAAACAATTTTGGTTCATGCATTTCTAAAAGTATTGCTGCTATTCTTTTTCCTCCATCAGGAAGGGTTGTTACTTTTGTGTTTAGCTCATAATTCCACAAAATACAACTTCCACTGTGTCATCAAATTCTTTGATTCATCAGTGCATTTGACTAGGCCGGAGAAGTATTTCCTTTTCGTAGTCAAATAGCCAGTGTTCATGTATTGGCATAGTAATTCTTGAGGTTAATTGATACCAGTTTCAAAGCATTTTTGTGACTCTCTGGTAAGGGTGCATTCCGGTGTTCGTGGCTTGAATGTATTGTCGTCTGCAATTCATTCCCGGTATAAACAAAGGATTCGTTCGTACTATTAGTACCATTTATATATATGTTGGCAATTGATTTTTCAATCTCCAAGCATGCACAGTTGGTTGGCTCCGGTTGTGTATTTGTGTTTGTGCAGTATAATGAGACTGGATCTCCCGTGTTTCCTGCTGCCCTTCTGTAAAAAATGATGGTTTGTTTGCTTTGTAGCATCATGTTTCGGCTGTATATCACGAGGATTGTGATTTTGAGCAAGACTTAAGTATTTCCTATGTTGGTCCACATGTTTTAGGATCACTTGGAATAACTTGTTCTGATTTTTGTTGTTGTTTGACTCGTGACTAGAGTGTTTAATTTCATTTGAGGATCTATCTCATTTTGCTCAGTGATGCCCAATCTTTGCTCTTGATCGATTGTATCATATAAATTTTTACTGAGATCTGTTGTTTCTAAAACTATATCATTGTTCTTAGTATCATCACGCTCTAGTGTATGTTGTCTTGTTTCAAAATCTTAAAAAGTCTTGAAACAACGGCAGTAGAATACCGAAGGAACAAGGGAAGCGAAAACAAAAAAAATCGAATTCCAAAGACATGGCAAAAACGGCAACAGAGAAAAACAAAGACAAAACAAGGACGTGCGACAGGTACAATGCACGGAAATAAAAAGACGACACCAAAAACTAAGGCACTCATAGTGTGAACTCCCATGAAAACAGGGTGTGACATCAGGTGCTCCGGAAGGGTAAGCATGTCCTGC
>MJUU01009875.1:0-56691 GCA_002080025.1 Modiolus philippinarum
GGGGGGGGTTTGGATCCATGAAAACGAGTTAAACCCCACCGCAATTTTTGCGCCTGTCCCAAGTCAGGAATATGTTGGTGATTGGCTTGTCCGTGTCTACTTATTAAATTTTAGTTTCTTGATATTAAGGTTATTGGATGTGGTTTGTTTCCTTTGATTTATTCACTTTTTTACATTTGTTGGGGCCATTTAGGGCTTGCTATATGGTGTGAGGTTCCTCACTGTGTTGAAGACCGTACGGTGACCCCTAGATGTTTTGTTTTGGGTCGTTTTAACCTGGCTATGGGATGTTGTCTCCTTGACATTTACCCCATTTCCTTTCTTTTTCATACATAATAATTTTAACAAACCATATCTTATAAGTAAATTATGTAAAATGAAAACAATATCTAGAGAGCGGATATGGATACCAATCGGTTAAGTTTAATTAAATGCCTTGTAAACTTGGCATTATAAAAAGTGGGATGTGGGCACTTTAAACAGGAGGTCAGAATAACATTGAATTACAAAAAAAATACTAAAATGCAAAAATTTGAAAGTACATGTTTGATAAAATATCCATAAGAGACATTCTATATAGAACAAGTATATCATAACTGAAATACTTGTAAATATCTAAAATAAATAAAAAGCATACATCGCTCACACAGGGAATCTTTTTGGAGACAAAATCAAGTCTTAGACATGGAGTAAAAGCACATAAGACAAAGTATATACCAATACATGGTAGAACCAAGCAATGGAACAACGGTTTTGTTGTTCTTCTTCATCTTTAAGTCCCTATGAATTCAATAATGAGCTTTGCTCATACCTCATAGCAAATTCAAGACGGCCCCTAGCACCAGTTTGAACGGAATTTATTGCTAATTGTAGACTAATGCCATATCCATGTCTTATATAGCCCATGGATGCGGGATCGTCAACAAAAAATGAAATGGCGAAGCACAATCACTGTCCTGCGTGGATTGGTATACGACCGCAAAAATTGAAGATCATGCTATGGTATGGTGCAGTCGTCGTCGTCGTCGCTGTCAGTCGTCTGTAGACACTTTTTTATATAAAACCTTTAGTTCTTGTCGATCAATCCTTATAAAATGTGATTAAGTTTTCCTTAGCACAAAAGGAAGGTTTGGCTGGATGATATTTTTTTCATCTTGTTTTCAGCTTTTGGAAGTACTAAGTCTTTTTCGTTTACGAGCTTTAAGGGTCAAAGGGGCCGAACTTGCATTTTTCAAGTGTAAAATTTTTATTTTGCATTAGATAATGGAGAGACTATTTTCTTTTGTTTCATCATCTTGTTGTAAGCTTTTGGTATTATGTCAATGGATTTGACATAGTTCTTACCATTTCGGAGGTAGAAGGGTCAATGGGACAACATTCTAATTTTTTTTTCAAAAAATGTAAACATTTTAATTTTTTATCAGATTTCGATGGATTTTTTTTTCTTTGGATTCCTCTTTTTAAAAAGAATTGAAATCGCATCTTTCTATGTGCACAGTCATTTTATGTCAACACGTCTATTTATACCCATGTTCAACAATCTACTGAAGTATCATCCTGAGCTTAGCGCCCGACACCTGAATCGATTTTCAGAGGCTCCATCTACAGAGCTGTCGGTTGCGTCCCCAGGTGGTGAATAGGGGAATGCCCTGTCTATTCGGGTAGTCAGGTCATAATACGACAAGCCTGCCAACGAAGCATTGTAGCCAAACTCTGCGGAGAAACACAACGCTCCATGCAATATAAAGGCACCTTCTATACTTTTTCTGAGGAGGGCAGACTCACAGGGAGGCTAAATTTCCTTCCCCTACTCATTTCTCCTGTTTTCTTGTGGCAATCAAAACTCGTTTCCCCGGTTGTCCCTTCCACATTTTTTGTTAACCTTTTCTCGTCTTGATATAGCTGAAATATTGCTCACTGCACGTTAAATTTTGTTTAATCAATGAAACAAAGCAGCTAGGAGTCACCGTACGGTCTTCAACACAGCGAGGAACCTCACGCCATATAGCAAGCCCTAAATGGCCCCAAAAAGGTAAAAAAGTGAATAAATCAATGGAAACAAACCACATCAAATAACCCAAATATCAAGAAACTAAAATTTTATAAGAAGACAAGGACAAGCCAATGACCAACATATTCCTGACTTGGGACAGGCGCAAAACTTGAAGTGGGGTTAAACTCGTTTTCTTGGATCCAAACCCTCCCTCTATTTGTGGTGAATGGCTAAAAATAAATACACATAAAGACTCACAGTAAATATCAAATTAGAAAAAAGACCAACTTATCAAGACGAGTACCCTTACAATGAAGTACATAAAACATGAAGACAGTACACACAGGTACTGTCCAGACAAATGCTCGCAGTTACTGATAGCTAGCTAAGGACATAATTTCCGTTGATTATGATATCATACCTTCATTTACTCCATATCCTTTCGTATAATATTTCTTACATATGAAACTTCAACTGAAATACTTCTAAATAGATTTGGTATAACAACGTCATCAATTATGAAAGAAAAACATGATATTGTGCCATGCCAAGTACTGCCGATATGAAAAATTGTTTAAATTTGTTATGGTGTAAAGCATTTAGGAGATGATCAATATTTTTGCCAACAAAAAACCGGAAGTAACAATTTAACAACAATGCTGTATTTATATCCTTTGTGAATAAGTTTGTTCAACGGATTAATAAGTTTTGAAGGACAATTTTTGAATTTATGCGCTTTGTAAATGATATTACCATAGAAGTTTGGATGTGAAATGCCCTGATGTATAAGAGCCCTGCATGTAGAACCAAATTTTCTGAATAAGTCACTTTACATACAAGAACGATGTTGTTAGAAGCATTGTATGCAGATACAACAATATATTTGTCATGTAAAGTAGAGATTCACTTGTGGGCTTCAGGATCTTCAAATAGGGATAATAACAAAATTACTGAACAGAGTAAAATATAGATTGGTCGACTGTTAACAAGACTTCGCACTAAAGATCGGATGGATCTTACTCAATCTGACAAGGACTCAATTTCTGGTTCTTAGTTCCTATCTCTCTCTCTCTCTCTCTAAAAATTAAGTAAATCTACTGTATATTAAAACTTGATTTAACCCATGGTTTTTATTGGGTCCTTGTTGTTCATCTGTATGTGTGTCTTTGTTTTTCTTTTTTATTCCGTACTCAAGGGGTGTCCCTGTTTCTTAGTGCTTCCGATGTTGCCATTGTCCATTGATTGTTCATTCTTTTGATTGACTTTTGAATATAAAATATTGTTTGTATTTAATTTTGAATTATATTTTACTGTATCTGACATACAGATGATCTTTTTACTAGAATTTAAATGTTCAAGTGAGTAATATTTTGTGGTCATAATCTAAATGTTCTGAAAAATGGCATTTTCACTTAACCAGTATTACCATAGATTTGTATAGATATAAACTTATTTTTTCATAAATGCTTACTACCTGAGTAGGAGATACCCTTTTTTAACAGGAAATGCTTACTCTGTTGGTACACCTGATTTTGCCCATGGTTTTTCATTTGGTCCGTGTTCTTCATCTTTGTATGTGTAATAACTAGTAAATAACAAAATACCTAAGTCACTGTAAATTTTGTTTCTGCATATTGTTATTTCTACAACCTCATTCTCTTCAGTGCAGATCAAGTCAAAATATTTGGAAGACTTTTAACTAAACATTTGTAACATCTGACAGAGAGCAAAACCAAAAAGATCTAAATGGAAAGCCAAAAACGGCTATCATTGAGTTAGTAGTCTACCTGTAATGAGTTTTATTCGCATGTTTATGATACTATAGGGAAACGGGATAGACAAAGGGGAGGTTTCGGTACCCATAAATGGTTTAACCCTACCACTGGCTTTTGCTAGTGCCGGTACTAAGTCCGGCTATCCCGAGTTCCTATTAATATTTATGTTTGTCTCTTGTTTTCATTATTGTTTTTTCTGGTGCAGTTTGCTTGTAAATTGTGGCATGTGATTGTAGTTCCTGGCCATTTTAGGTGTTTGCTGTTTTTCTGTTTTTGTAGTTTTGTAATGGACAGAGGGAGATACTTATTTAATTATTTTCAATCAAAAGTTTCAAAAGGTTAGATATTGTAAGGTCCCAGAAAAAAACGGTGTTTGGGTCAGCACCGAAGTATTGACTACGGTGTGCAATTGTCTTAGTTTTTCCTTTTTATTCCTCAGCTCGTGTCTTTGTTTTTTTCCGATGTCGGCCTCGTCCTTGGAATGTTCTTCTTCGACTGGAAGTTTGGTTCTCACTCGCTTTTTACCTCTTTCTAAATGAAACACTACTAATAAAATTTTATTTTGTTTCCAAAGTTTAAGATTTGTGATAAGTATGAAATGTAAATATTTTTTAAAATTAAATACACAAAAATGCCCACAAAAGAACAAAAAATACGATGTCTGTGGTCTTCTTGGCTATTATTTATGTAGCAATAGATTTATTTTTTTTTTTTGTATCTTTGGTTTTCACCATTTCGCAAGAAGCAAATGGAAATGTCTAAGATTAGATAATAAATGGTTATTAAAACTTTTTAGTGAGCATATTTTCACTTATGTATTGTGATATAAATTGTTCTAAAAAATACCAACAAAAAGTGCTTTTAAATGTGAAAAGCAAGTTTGCAATAGAGCAATTTTCAGTGCAAAGTTATATAAAAACTTACTTTGTAGATTTCATCTCCTAATTGGAAAATATTCACTATTCATCTTCTAAAGTGTGTCATTTTGTGCAACAAAAAACGATATTGATAATGGTACCAGTGAAAAATTGGAATTATAAAATTAAGAATTTGAATCAGTTTTGTAATTATATGACAAATGAATCTTTATATCGCAGATTTCGCCCAATATGTTGTACTTATATCCAGAAAAAATATAACTATAAAAAGATAATTATCTATTTTGTTAGCGAATATCATTGTTTTAAACATTTCTGGCCATCAACAATACAAATCCTTTTCTCAAAAATGTCTGAAAAAATTAGTTTTTTCTTTGTTTTTTTATCATAAATAGACACTTATATGTACACTTTTCATGATATGAAAGTGCTATAATTCATCTTATTATGATGCAATGTATCCTTTAATCTAAGTAATATTTTTCATTTCAAGATTGTTATTGTTATATTGCAATAGTTTTATGGGAAGTGTTAGGTATTTTCCAATTATAAACACAAACCCTTTCAGTGAAAGCAATACTGATATTGCCGAGCAGACCGCCATGAATTGTTGCGAGTTATCATATCAAATGCATAGTTCTTCCCTGAATTTGGAAAAAAAATATTGAATAAACAATTATTTGTTATGTCCATTTTTTTACTCTAAACCGTGATAATAATAGTATACAGCATGTAGAGGGGCAGCAGATTAATTCAATCTACATGTCATATATGTCGAACACTTTTAGTAACAATAATTAAGTAACGATAAAATTTGAAAAAAAAACTCAAGATTGCAATAACCATACAAAAAGTAGTTTAACCATGTAATTTAATAAGACTAATATCACCAACAGTGATCACGAAATATATGAATTGTTAAGATTTGGTATTTAATTTCGAAGGAGAAAGTAAAAAAAACAATAAACACGCCAAATCAAACACATAAACAAAAGAATAAATCAAGAAAGGAATAAAACGAAACAAAATTTCAAAATATAAACAAAAATACAATATTCAAAACAAGGCAACACAAAAAACAAAACGCTTAAACAACAGTAAGTAAACAAGCCGGGAAGTAGTTCACAAAAATTGTTTCCCCAGTAAATGTTTATAACTGTCATCTCCTATAATAAACAAGATGTGTGATGACACAATCACGGTAGAAAAAAAAATCAAATTTCTTACATCTGCGGTATTTTTTACATTTCACATACTATATATCTTATGCTGTAACAATGGAATTTAACGTTATTTATTTACTTTAAATCCAATTATCATTGGCCCGATAATTTTATTCAATTAACGGTTATCTAATAAGATTAATAAATTTAATCTTTCCTTTATCTTAAAATCAAAATTCTTTCTTTTCTTCAAACCGGAAGTGGTCCTTTTACAAAAATATCCCAAAACGAAAAGACGTTGTTTTTATTAGGAGCAGTTATTAATTGGAAATCGGGTGCCATCGAGCTTTTAATTTTTGTAAACATCTTAGGTAAGGTCGAATAACAAATTTTGTAGGTCGATTGGGTAAATTTGACCGATTTGAAGCCAATATTTTTTTAATTTTTTTTCCCTTTTATACCGTCATATCACTTGGATATGAAAAAATGCACACCTGGTGCATAAGTTGTCATTTACTTACATCGTATTGAAGTGTTATCAAATGCTTCGGGTAGACAATTTAATTTTGTACCAATTTTATTCTGGTAGCATATCATTAAGGGGAATAACTGCGATCACGTGCATAAAATTTGACACACACTATTTTGTTCGTGATTTAATATTTCAACTTATGCAGGGCACATCAAATTTCGCTTACATGTTGCCTTTGTTATGCAGTGCATACCGAAGTTAGCAAATATTGGTGTTCCAACATATTAAGCAGGGAACGTACACCCTAAACGACATCAGCCAGGACTTCGAAGCAAAATAGCGCAAAGAAACCTGTCGTCATTTCAAACTCGCTCGCAATTAAATTCGATAACAGATTTCATCACAAAAGGTACACACCGGCCACTGATCTATTATATTAAGATATTTGTGATATTGAAATTTTCACATGGTGTCAAAATTTAGTGTTGTCATGAGTACTAATAAGGTTTTATGAGTTTCAGATCAATACTGAGATGTCGTATGTAAGAAGAAGTGCCAGGAAAAGGAAACCAACTGTGCCCCTTGAACCACCAAAAGCGGCATCAACCAGGCGCAGGATAAACCAAAGCCAAAGGTGCCAAACCAGTACGGATGTGACACATACCACATGTACAGAGGGTGACACATTCCAAGGACAGAACTTTGCCTCCTTAGGGGCTGGTTTTACAGCTCCTTTGCCTATATTAACGCCACCTACAACAGGTAATGTACAAAGCCAATCAACAGTCAGTCAGTTACAGTTATTTTCACCACCAATAACAATAACACAAACCAGTAATTTGTCGCAATCAGGATCCTCTACTAGTACATCTACACATATACAGTCAATTTCTTCAAATTTAGCACCACAACCAATGATAAGTATCAACAACGATGTAGCCTCAACTGTGCCACAAAACATTAAAGATAAAATTATAAAAAATGAATACATAGACCTTGCATCATTATTGTCTGTTGAACATGGTAATAACTATCAAAAATTGGTTCTTCACAAAGGTGAATTGGTCATGCAATCTCAAAAACCAACTGCAAAAATTTTATCCATTGAACAATGGTCAAATGCCTTTATAATTTTTATAAGTGTCTTCTGTACAGCTTATCCCGAAAGATTTCAGGAACTGTTGAAATATTTATATGCTATTCGTCAAAGGGCTTCTCGATGTAATATTTTGGGTTGGAAATCTTATGACGAACAGTACCGTTTAAAAAAAGTAGTAAATCCAACCAGTTCCTGGGCTGATGTAGATATGGAGTTGTGGCTTATGTTCATTAACAACTCAAACTCGACAATTTCTACACAACAAAATGTTGCATATTCAAATTTGAAATGTTATTCATTTAATTATTCTAACAGATGTTATCGTCAATCGTGCATTTACAGTCACACATGCATAAGATGTAATTGCCCTCACCCTATTATTACTTGTAAAGGTACATTTAACAGTCAACCACAACAAAATGTGTCAAATTTCATCCCTGTACAGAGACATCGTTTTCCACGCAGTCAGAGATCTAATGTGAATGCTCAAAATTTTTTCATTTAGATCTCCCCAGCAGTTCCAGAGACCAAGGACTTATGGGCCACCTATGGGACAAGGGCTACACCCCAATTAAGCTTCAGTCATTGAAGTGTTTATTGAAATTGTATCCCAATCAACAAGAAGGAAATGAACTCCTTAATGGTTTTGAAAATGGTTTCCGCCTTCATTATACCGGACCAAGGCTACATAGAAAATCCCCCAATTTGTTATCTGCAAATGAACATGTAGAGGAGACTTTAGCCAAGTTAACAAAAGAAGTGCAGATGGGAAGAATGATTGGTCCATTTGTGAACTTGCCCATTACAAATTTACAAATCTCTCCTTTAGGTTTATGTCCGAAAACGGACGGTTCTTGGCGCCTGATCACCCATTTATCATATCCTCATAACAATAGTATCAATTCGTTTATTGAAGAAAAATTTTGTAAAGTAACTTATACTTCATTTGACTCGATTCTTGAAAAAATTTATGATCTCGGTCCAAGAGCCCTCCTCGGTAAAATTGATATTAAGTCAGCTTTTCGCTTGTTAATTATTAACCCTGCTGATTTTGACTTGTTGGGTATTCAATTTCAAAATTTTTATTACGTGGATAAAAATTTGCCATTTGGTCTAGCACAATCATGCAATTTATTTGAAAAGTTTGCACGATTCTTGCAATGGGCTGTTGAAATCCGTTCTGGTTTAAACTCTGTTGACCACTACTTAGATGATTACATATTTTTTGGTTCGGAGCACTCAGATGACTATGCCAAATCTATGAATACTTTCATGAAATTAAGTCAGGATTTGGGTGTTCCTATAGCCGAAGACAAGACATTAGGTCCTACAACAATTTTGTCCTTTTTAGGTTTTGTTATTAACACAGAACTGGGTATTATATTTATACCCCATGAAAAGTTGGTTAAATTACAATCTCAATTGACACCAATGTTGAGCATAAAAAAAATGTTTGTGAAAGACCTTGAATCAGTGACTGGGCTCTTATCATTCTGTTGTCGCGCAATACCTAGTGCACGTGCCTTCATTAGGAGATTTTATGATCTTTTGGTTGGAGTAAAAAATATAAAACCTTATTACAAAGTACGGTTGAACGATGAAGTCAAGGCCGACGTTATAATTTTGCTTGAATTTCTGGAAAAATTCAATGGCCACTGCTATTTTCCAGAAAGATTATGGGTTTCAAATTTTGATCTCCAGCTATTTACAGACAGCAGCGGCTCTTCGAATTTAGGTTGTGGGGCATATTTTTGCAATCATTGGAGTCAAATACAATAGCTGTACGGTACAGATATATTTGTAGGGTGCCCAATGTCCAAAAAGACGCTTAGTTTGCGAGTTTGGGTTAACGGAATAACACACGACTAATTTTTGTTTTATAGGCTGGAATAGTTATTAAATTTTATTTTTTTCATTTTCGTAGAAAGTTTTTCCGTGGTCACGATTTCTGTAATTTCTCATTTTTAAGGGGTACCCTATAGCCGATTTTTGTATGTGGTATCTTTAAATCTATAGCAATTAGTAAGAGTCTCCGAGATCCTGGTAATAAGCTATTTTTGTGAAAGTTTAGACATAAAATTTTGTTTTACTACCTAGAATGTAACTTATTATTCGTTGATTTCTATAACTTGTCGGTGTTAAAATTGGAATAAAAAGGGTCATGAATTTAAGATATTTTTGTTGAATACGAAATTACTAAGATGAATTATCGAAATATTTTAATGTAAACAGAAACACGACTATCATCTGTACATATGTGCCAAAAATCATGGGTGTCATGTCTGCCATTACAGAGAAATCAACATATAAAAGCATTAAATTTGCGCAAAAATCTCAAAATTTTATGTGAATCTGGCATTTTTATAGCTTGATATATCTGGAAACGTACGAAGTGCGACAACTCTAATCTATATGAAGGTACAATAACATGGTAGACCAAGTCTTGTCAAATTATTTGGATCTGTTGGAGATTTTAAAATTGGTCAAATTTCGAATTTTCATGTATATTTTAACGTTTTTACATTTAAATTGAGATTTTGGTATCCATGTAGATGATATAACAGGGTTTTGGTCAATTGTTATTGGTTTTATTAGGTTTTATGGTAGTGCGTGTTTTTCATGGAAATTTACTGAAGTAATGCCAAAAACAAAAATATGATCTATTTTGTCCAGGTTTTATTCAATTTTTAATAGGTAAGGCTTTAAAATTAAATTCAAGGTTTCCTTTAAACAATGATTCAACAAAAACTTGGAAAATACCATCAATAATAATTGAAAGCGTACTTTATATATTTCAGGCGCAAATTTTAAAAATTTCACATCTCAAAAACAAATGCAACCGTGAAACTTGTTTGATGAAGATAAATGACAAATCATTATAAAAAATTAAACAATGAACTGTCTGGAAAAAATTAATATTATTTTTTGAAAATTTCGTGAGGGGTTTGTTGGTAAAATGAAGCAAACTTTTAGTTCCGTGAAATTTTTCTTGATTTTAGGAAATGACCTTTAACCCCATTTTAAATAACATGTGACCAAATTTCATCTCTACGACATTGTTATTTCGATGCGCTATGGTCTCCTCTTTCCAAAAATGTATAATGCAGGTGTGTGTGATTCCGTTAACCCAAATTCGAAAAAAATCGTCGCTTGGGTACCCTACTATATGAGAAATATAAAACTTTCATTGATTAGTTTATAAAACTTTGTTGAAAAACCAATCGATCTGATGATCAAAACTGCTTGAAAATAAAGAAAAAAATTCTGGCCATCCTCAAAGGGTGGAGACAAAATTTAGAAGCATTATTAAATATATAATTATGCATCATTTAAACCATATAAAATTAATTTCTGCATATGGCCTTTTCAGGATCTACTTTTTAAGCCGGCAAAAAATGGACTTTTCATTATATTTTTAGCTCGCGAGTGATGTGTACTTACTTCGAAATCAATATATGGGGAAATTAAAGGAGCATGTAATACTTTTAGTATTTTCACTTCGTTAAATTTGAAGATTTTTGAACACGTGTTAATTTGTATTTGAAGTGTAATATAAGTGTGGTTACCAATTAGTATTCTTTTTGGGTGATTTGTTGACATAATCTTTTTTTATAGAAAGTTGATTCCTGACTGAAACCCAAGTAAGAATGCATAGAAAATAAAAATTCGATCGTCTTTGAACTTTAATTCTGGAGACATGCTACAAAGAGCGGACATTAAAATTTGCACATGGAATAACAAGGATATTGGCAATCCGTATGCAAATTTTGGTCAAAATCTGAAGATGACCTTTGGGGGATCCACTAGACAGACACCAAATTGATCTTTTATGCCTTGTGCATTGTATGTACATCTATACGTTCACCTGCGACAATCTACTTTGTTTTCATATAAATTCAAAGTACAGAAATGAAAAATATAAGTATTTTTTCATTGGAAATAACTTTAATAATTATGCATCTATGATAAACAATCCAAAAAGAACTTTTCTACCTCACTTAAACGAGAGTTCAATTTCTATTGTTTTATTCCAACCACTTCCCGCCTGTGTATCAAAAGCTTGCATTGCTCACCTTGATGATGACTTACAGAGACAGTTTTATTTGAGGGAGTCTATATTCAACTATGTTAAGTGACCTGGATATTATAGGGCCCAGTGTTAAACTTAGTTTCGCGCTGGCAGACACGTAGGAGGAAGTGCTGACACTCAGATACCTTTTTTTCGAGAGGCGCCATCGAAAGATCGCATTTGTAACTATGTTTGGTATTATTACGTTATTTGAATCTGTTACTATGCAATATCTTTAATCCCTTAATAATGTATAAAACATAGTTACAGACAATTGAACAGACTACATAAAATTCAGCAAAGCATGTGTGAACAAAATGAATAAGTAAATTTTTTGAAGTTAACAGGGTGGTTCATTTTAACTTAATCAAAATATATTTTATTCCAATTTAATAATTCAATAAATTTGAGAGTATTGACATTATGGCAACAGTTTGACGGAAACAGTTATTACCTTTTTAGACCAGTTTTTAGATTAAACACATGAATGTATTTTCAGGTCTGCAAGTCCATTCCGGATACGACACTTATACCTTCCGATGTTAAATTTTCTTCTTAAAGATATTGGAAATCTCACAATATACAAAAAAATTAGGCGTAAGTTGTTTCAGATGAAAAATATGTGAACTGTAAATGTACAAATAAGTCGATGGTATTATTTTCAGAACCCCGAATTTTGATCTCTACAGAAATATAATTATACTTCATTTTCTTAAAAAAATTTGAAGTTGACATTGTATATATAAATTATTTCGCCAACATTTTCTATATTGAAACCATACATAGCCATATTACTTTTTTGTAAAAGTGTTTTAGTAGCAAGAAAACATACTTGATTTTCAAATAATCGGAAAGAATTATATCTATTTACAGTTTTATATGTTTTATTTCTAGTTAAAAAAATACGTATTGTTCGTTATCATCCGTCTACAAAAATATTCATTTATATTTATCAGATTTTTACTTTCCACTTATCACAATATTGTGTAAATTTGCCCAATAATACTTCCTTATAGTTTCTGCGATTAAGAAGATTTAATCACCATATTAGAAAAAAAGTTTGAGGTATAATCAGAATTCTTTTTCAGTTTCAAAAATTAGAGCTTACACAATTAGTATAGGTATTTTTAGACATTTTTAAGCCGAAGAAATACCTGATTAAAGTTGATAATTCTTTATTGAACCATGAACTTACCCACCAGATTGCAAGTTAAAAAAGTCCTCCTGGTCTAGTTATTTTTGAAATTCCTTGAAGTAGTGATGTTTTCCACTTTGAAAGCAAGTGAATATTCTCTTGGTGATAGCAAGATAAATCATAACTCAAGTATTGCCCGGATTTATAGGATTCCAGTCACCTATTTGGTAGTTCTGGCAAAATTAACAACGATTTACTACTATCAAGTGATAAACCAGCCTATAACTAATTTCAAAGCGCATCAGACGACAGGAATATATAATAATTACATTTGATCTAGTTATATTTTTTATATAAGGCATTCATTCTCATATTGACTCCGCCAGAAAGATTTCAAAAACATTTCATAATGATAGGCATATTCATGTCGTTTGCGCATAAATAAAAGTGGTGTGTAATAGAGTAATGCAGCGGATTATCAGGCAAGTTAAGGGAATCAGGTATGATTTGGAATACAAAAAATACAAAAAATGTAAATTTCGTTATGCTGTTCACGTGTTTCAAGGAGTTACCTATCATGGGGAGAGTCCCTGAATGGCGTAATGAGTTGCAAACACTAAAGTAGGGCTATCCATTGCCATGAAATAGTACTCGAAGTTCTAGCAAGAATACTATCCGAAGAATATATGGATCAATACTGAATGAAGATAACCCAATGTCAACTTTTCCTAATGAACTATTCAATATGTCGACTTATAATTGAGAAAGCACCAGGGTTACAAGAAGAGAATAAAAATTTTGAGCAACATCGATCGCCGCTAAAATATGTCATTGAAGCAAGACATGTCGGGAGCGGCCAATGAGGAAAAAAGTAAAACCGGGCAATGTCTGCCTACAAATTGTCATAAAGTAGCCCGACGTAAGACAAAAAGAAAGGACAAAAACAACATCGATAGACAACACGGGGCACATCGAAATGGATGTAGGCAAACCTTGCAGTGTAACTAGGTTGAAAGGGCAAAAATAGCCGTGTGTACAGATTGTAATATTTTAGTAAAAACAATGAAAATATTGAACAGCCAAATTGAAAAAATAAATGAATTAGTAAACGTATGAGAAATTCTCACACGGACAAACACGCTATAACTGTAACATTATAAGAGCATACACCTCAAGCACGGGGAGACTTTCTACGGAATCCACGCAGCACGAGAGACAAACTCTGCAGTAAATAGGAAAAATGAAAGGATATGGAGTGAATGCACATGTGACAAAAACGCACACGATACATAAAAAACTCCAGTTTATCAAGGACAGGGCTTTTATTCCTGTCTACATCTTGATGTCGCTTGAGGGTCTTCAACAAGAGGTTAATAATATTCACCCCCTCAAGCGAGATCAAGAAGGCCCCTAGCGTGCACATAAGCGGTATTCTTGACATAAAATTATATCAAGGTCACTCCCTTGCTCCCAAACCGCCACGGAGTGCCAACTTGGGCGATGCTCAGGGTTATCCAGCTGAAAGCACCAGGGTAACAAGAAGAGAATAAAAATTTTGAGCAACATCGATCGCCGCTAAAATGTGTCATCGAAGCAACACATGTCGGGAGCGGTCAATGAGGAAAAAAGTAAAACCGGTCAATGTCTGCCTTCAAATATTTGTCATTAAGTAGCCCGACGTAAGACAAAAAGTAAGGACAAAAACAACATCGATAGACAACACGGGGCACATCGAAATAGATGTAGGCAAACCTTGCAGTGTAACTAGGTTGAAAGGGAAAAAATAGTCGTGTGTACAGATTGTAACATTTAGTAAAAACAATGAAAATATTGAACGGCCTAATTGAAAAAATAAATGAATTAGTAAACGTATGAGAAATTCTCACACGGACACACACGCCATAACTGTATACACCTCAAGCACGGGGAGACTTTCTACGGACTCCACGCAGCACGAGAGACAAACTCTGCAGTAAATAGGAAAAATAAAAGGATATGGAGTGAATGTACATGTGACAAAAACGCACACGATACATAGAAAACTCCAGCTTATCAAGGAAAGGGCTTTTATTCCTGTATGTTTGATTTACCTCCCTTTGTACACTCTTCGAAAACATAAAAATAGATAATTATGTGTATTGCACAAACGACATACATACGAAATCACAAAATCCGATTCTTTTCAAGTATTACGGAATAACTTAATACATGCAGACGTATGCGGCAGTTCTTTGGATGACTACGACGGACGTTTTTCCACGTGTAGATTTTCAGGGCTTTCGAGATTCAGCGCCATCGGAGCTTTGATTGTTGTTCTTCATCTTGATTGTCATTTTGAAATTAAACATACAAATATTCATACACAGTGTAGCATTTTGTCATCTTTTTAAAAAGGAACTGTCAGTCGACGACAAAGAAACAAACAATGAATTAGTCACAGCATCACGCCATTTGAAAGATAGGGAGACACATTTATAAAATCGACCCTATAAGGAAACAATGTTACCAACTCAAATTCTTAATTTTACGAAGTGCTTCTTCTCTATTAGAATTTTCTCTATTCAGATTTAAATAACGTTTCTTTGCAGTCCCACCGTTGTAGATTCCAGCATTATGACTCTGAATTAAGCACGAACGTTCATTTATATTTTAAGTATTGGTGCTGCGAATTTTTTATTGCTGTCCTGAAACGGGTTACAAATTATGCTTAATTAACAATACTCAATAATTCAATGATGTTGAAAACAACAGGACAAACAATAATATAATGTCAAAAAAGTTTCTTATGATGAACATTTTAATTATTTAACTTAAACAGAGACGAAGGAATATATGTCTCCGACCTGGATGACCCGTGGACTGACGGGAAATCGTTTATTCCGAGTCGAACAGCTTGGGGCTCTAATTAGTTCCTTTTGGATAAAAATGCTAGATCCCAATAATTAGCAAGGTCTATAGGAAAGTAAACCTGCAAGAAACACCAGAACTTATGAGTGAGCTGATAATTTTTAATAAAGATGTTCTCCTGTTCAGCCATTGCTTTTTTTCCAAAAAAAAAGCAACTTGTTAAACTGTTTTATTGCAATTTAAGATTGATAGATGTATTTATAATACAAAAATACCAAAGTTGCATAAAAACAATGAATTTTGTTAGGCTGTACACATGTTTCAAGTAGTAACCTCTCATCAGTAGCCTTATAATCAAATAAAATGGAAAGCCATAATCCAAATAATAGTCATAAAAGAAGTACTCATTACCAAAAATACCGTTGCGCAGGAAGCCAAATCCAGTTCTAAGGGCACATACCGAGTGCCATACATAAAATATTAGTTTTTTTAAGAGATAAGAATTTTTATAAAAACAGGAAATTTCGATAAAACGCAAGGAAGATCCACCAGTAGTGGCATCGGTCCAATGGTTTAAAAAGTACAAAAATACCAGAAATTCATAAAATAAATCTCATTAAAAATTAAGATTTCTAATATTTGTCTGTCAGTATTATTCACTAACAATCATTCAATATGAAAGCCAAAAACTTATGTCAATTTAAAAAGCAAAAATATATGAAAGCAAGCAATTGATATTTGAAGGTTAATACAGGTTATTTACTCAAGACATTGATTCGTCAAAACATTATATTTCAGTTCTTATATATATGTGAAAATCTATATATATTTTAATAGGAGTAGCTAACAACGGTTGTCAAAATAAGCCCAATTACCTTTTCAATAAAAAGTAAAACTCGTCGTACGGAACAAGATCATTTATTTTTGACAATTAACAATGTCAATATAAGTATTATACAATCACACTTAATTTCACTTCCAAGATGTAAGATATTTGAAATTCGAATTGTGAAATAGTTCAATTTGTAAAATTTAGAAATATGATTTATAAATTCGATGGAATAAAACGGAACATAAATTCAAACCTCAATATTATCGGTGAGGGATTTTCTTCTAATTTGACGTATCAAGTGTAGATGATTCAGAGGATATAATTCTAATAGGAGAGAATGCAAAGTATTGTAAAATTTGTAAACGCTGCTCAATAATTGGTAAGAGATTCATTTCAATATCAAGTATCTTTTTTTATTTTTTTTAGAAACAACTGTCTCTGAAATCATATACTTCTGAATAAACAACATATTTCTCTCAATATCTATTGCAATGGTAAATTGTGAGCATTTTCGATCTGTACCTTTTTGAGTTTGTTGAAAAACTTGACCAAATAATCAGTAAACGATTTATAAAAATAAAGATTTACGCATGTCTCAAGCTACAAAAATATGATATCATAAAAATATAATTCTATAAAGTGTCCTTCCATTGATTCTTCAATTTGATGTGACAATCTTGCTAATAACAACAAGTCATGAACTAGTAATAAATCATAAGATACCAGAAATACTAAGTACGCAGGAACCAGAATAAATGGCTCAGAAGGAAAAAAGTAACAATGTTCTATCGACTGTTATGACCAAACAGGGGGTTTAAACTGAAACGACATACTTTGTTTAAATTTTCTGGGGACGAATTCTTATATATGTTATGAATATAACATTTTCTAACTTGCTCACATTCGATTAAAGGCGGTATTTGAAATGTATCTGAGCAGTTTCCCCTTAATACCATTTCAAAAGAAAAAAAATCGTTCTCAAGACTCCTGAATACTTTTGTAATTCGAGTTTTAAATTCTTATTTTCATTTTTACAAAGTTTAGTACAGAAAATATGTCTAGGTGCTCACGGTTTTATCCAAAAATATCACCGAATCATTTCATCGAAAAAAAGTCACATGATAGCCTCAGCGCCATAGTACTTTCACTTGCATTCGACCTTGGTTAAACAGAAATATTATGGGTAGGTTATTTAATATTAGAGATCTTACTTTCTTACTTTGTACCCTTTTTTTCAAATTTAACATCTATCAACATATGCCATTACACAAGGAATTAAAACGAACTGCATTTTTTATCAATGAAACAGAATGTCTCAAAACTGCCCCCGCTCAAACGTTGACCTCAAAGATGACTCTAAGGAAGATAAAAACGACTGCTTTCCAAACTAACCTGTTACCGGAAAAAAAATAAAAATTCTACCTCCCTTCGGACACTTATCTTGCAAGACCTCTTTGAGAAGATGTGAAATGATTCATCGCCTTTGAAAAATCCACGTATCACCGGTAGATGTAGTCATCTCCATGTGCTTGAACAGCATATGCCATTCTTTGCCAAGGCGCACTATGCTCTATAAAAATAAAAGTAAAGCAAAATTTGTTTTCTGGCTATCATCAGTTATTGCTTCATTGTTGAATGTTATAAATTGTTACTTTTTAATCATAAACACAATGTTGAACCATTCCACAATAAGAGCCTTCTCTAATAGGGGCGACCCCTGTCGAGGACATGAAGGTAAACTATGACAGGTACGAAAAAATCTAAAATATACTTAATAATTATGTCATAAAAGAGGAGATTTGTCAGCCTCTTCATATTGATAATATGAGGTCTTATTTTGTGCATTTTCTAACACAGTTCCCTGATGGATTCAATTCTTCCTTTTTTTTAGCTGACCTGGCTATGCTAGGGCATAGTACGTCGTCCGTCGTAAATATCCTCTTAGCTGAAACCACTCGGCGAATTCGAACCAAGTTTGGTCCCTAAAGTCCTTGGATGACCCCTCTAAAAAGTGTGTCCGCACCTCATCCAAGATTACACCAGCGGAGAACACTGTTTTCATACACGTCTTTATGGAAAATGCAATCAAATATCTTCTCCTCTGAAAACCACTTGCCAATTGGAACCAAACTCGGTGACAATAGTCCTTGGGGGATCCTGCTTAAAGATTGTCTCTAGCTTGTCTGCACCTTATCCAAGATGACCGACAGCGGGGAACATAGTCTCAACAAAGGACCATGGGAAATGCATTTTCCTTTGAAACCTCTGCCCCAACTAGATCCAAACTTGGTCACAATAGTTCTTGGGTGATCCCCTTTAATGATTGTGTTCGAAACGTTAATTGTAAGAGTTGTCTCGAATTTTAGAAGATTAATATTACTTTTATGGGGAAATGAAATAATTCATACTCAATATAAAATTATTTCAACCCGTCGACTGATTACAAACATTTTGCTCAGATTCAGTATACTTAGGTTTGGTGTAAACAACAAATTCAATGTCTTTCTCATCTGCTTTCTGTTGAAATAACGACAGTAGAATGCCGAAGGAAAAAAGGATTGATATTTACAAAAAATTTACAAAAATCGGAGTCTAAAGAAATGACCAACACGAGAACATGGAAATCAGTAGCCTTACACAGCTTCAAACTAGAGAAATGGAAAACAGCATTCAAACCCAAGGCACTTGTAATGTGAACTCCCACGGAACTAAGAGCGACATCAGTTGCTCCGGAAGGGTAAACATGTCATGCTCTGTTAACTGCACCCGTCACATTGCAAGTGGGTCAATTTAGGGAAAATTCGAGCCCGGTGAGGTAATTACTGATAACTAAATACCGAGGTTACTGTAAATTTAGTTTCTGCATATGTGCATTTCGACAACTTCTGTCTGTTCAGTGCAGATCAAATCTAAACCTCTGAAAGAGGAAATATTTCGGAAAATAAAAGTTGTATGCAAACCTAACCACAGTGTTTGTCTTATGCTAAATGTGATATCTAGTAAATACCAGACAGGCATATATACATCATTATATAATTATTATAAAAAAAAGTAAAAGAAAGCAAATAAGCAAACAAAACGAACGAAAAAGAAACAAAAAAAATAAAAGTAACATGAATTATCTTGGCTTCAAATGGTAGTTACGCAGTTCCAGATCAAAAGAATTATCTATCACTTTAAAATGACGCGTGAGCTATTGTGTAATCTTTTATTGTTGAGTTAACAATTGTACAAATTATGTTTTTTTTTTTTTTTTTTTTTTTTTTTTTTTTTTTTTTTTTTTTTTTTTTTTTTTTTTTTTTTTTTTTTTTTTTTTTTCCGCTTCTTACAAATTAAATCTGTAATAACTTAAACTGTTAGACTTGGCATGAAGGACTTCTTTATAAATTAAAGAAGGTTGGAATCAGTGGCGATCTTTTGAAATAGTTAAGCAGTTATTTGTCCAATAGAAGGCAGACAGTAGTGTTAAGAGGACAATCATCTGATATTAGTTATATCAAGGCTGGAAACCCACAATTCTATTTTAGGTCCTATTTTATTCATTATTTTTATCAACGATATAGTAAATGACATAGAAACCAACATTCGGCTATTTGCTGATGACACATCTTTATGCATTATTGTCGAGGACAAGTATGCTTCTGCCGAAATTTCAAATTCAGATGTAGATAAAATATATCATTGGTCTCAACAGTGGCTGGTGAATTTAAATCCAGGTAAAACAAAAACGATGATAATATCCAGGAAAGTATTAAAACCCAACCATCCGGTATATTTGAATATCAAAATACCAAAGTTACTGTTAATTTATTTTCTGCATATGCGCATTTCGACAACTTATGCCTCATCAGTGTAGATAAAACCAAAACATTTGGAAGTCCATTAACCAAAATGTGTAAATTTTGATGGAAACAAATAACCAAAAGGGCCTAAATAGAAAAGCCAAAATTCAGCTAAGGACAGAGCTATGCATGAGGTAGATACTCCTTAGTTTTTAAACAAAATTTGGTAAAATTTTGATATTGCAAATTTAAATTAAATTGATTTTCGGGTCAGCACTGAAGTACTGACTACTGGGTTGGTGAATATCCTCGGGGACTAACAGTACACCAGAAGAGGCATCGGTCCAGTGGTGATAAATATCAAAATACCGAAGTTACTGTTAATTTATTTTCTGCAAATGATACACTTATTAAACAAGTAGAAACTCATAAACATCCAAGATGATGGTTTACTGGGATGGTCATGTTAAATATATTATTGAGAAAGTTACCCCTCATTTTAATCTCATGCGTAATTTAAACTTTTAATTATCTAGTAATCATTTACAAACCATATATTTCAGTACTAGAATATGCCGTTATTGTGTGGGGTAATATACCAATATATTGACAGGAAAATTTAGAAAACATCCAAATTCAAGCTGCTCGAATCGTAACTGGTGGAACTAAATTGTGTTCAAAGCTGAATCTTTATAAAGATACTTGGTGGTATTCGTTGTCCGAAAGACGATACAAGCATAAAGTCACCAAATTTCATGAAATGTTGCATTGTCAGTCACCAGAGTACTTCAACAATGTTGTTCCTCAACAACTTTTCCAAATCTATGCATATAATACTAGAAGGGCATTCAATGTCCAAATCTGGGTTCTGTCAAAACTCATTTTACCTCATGCAATACGGGAATGGAATTCATTAACCGATGATATAAAGCGTAATTCATCCAAATATGCACTAAAAGGTATTTAAACCGTGATTTAAAACCAAAACCAAAATATTATTATATTGGTACAAGAAAAGGCCAAGTCCTTCATGCCAGACTACGATTGAACTGTGGTAGCCTTAATGAACACCTGAAGGCAGAAATCTTGTCCAGTCTAAACTTAGCACATATGGACAAATTGAATGCACTCGGCACTATTTGTTACAGTGTGCTAATTTTACCAAAAAAGATTAAATACAAATAGTACATCACCTAGAAATATCACTTTACAAACCTTCTTATCGGCAAGTGAACTTTTCAGTAAACAAGAAAATAAAAATTTATTTAAAACTGTTCAAGCCTTTATTGTCGGCTTGGATAGATTTGGTATATAGTTCTAAAATTATTACTATGAAGTCAATTGGGTTATACTTAATGAGTCAGCAGTTGCGATTTAGAATTTAATTGCTGACATGGCCAAGCCTGCCTGACAGACCACAGAATAAACAATATGCGTTTTGTAATATATATGTTTTCTTTACAAAACACTTTGTTCCAATTACATTTGTATGTCAAATTTCTAAGGGGAGATGGATTAATATTAGTGTTTCTAGTTTCCGAATCCCCATATCTTGTTTGTGTAATTATGTTTACATGTATTTGCATACTTACATGTAGTTAATAAAATATTGTTTAAATCAAAACTGTAAGACTAACAAACGTCGACCGAGGAAACTTATATAACCACTTAAGATCTCAAATGGATACTAGAAAAATCTGAAGTACTATCTGATCATCTTAAATTTGAATTGAACATGATGTTATTAAGAAGTACACAAAAATTGAAAAAGCTGTGTATCGTAAGCAATAACCTCATTACAACAGTGATGGGTGTGAAAGAAGTATGGCCATTAAGGCGTGAATTTTCTCAAATGTTAGGTCATTTTCAGAATATGCTCAAATGTTGTCGAAAATCGTTCAAGGTGGTCTTTGGCACGTGTACTTATTAGAAATCAAATTAATATATGCGACACTTGTATGTTTTCTGACTTATTTACAGTCCCGCATGGCTGCAAATAACCTTTTGTATGAATTTCACTTATTTAACGGTGTTAGAGAAGATGGTACTACTCAAAGGACACCAAGAACCAAAACCATGTTTTTACTGCGAACGTATAATCATTTGCCCTTCGAATTGGCAATTAGTTTATTTTGGTACTGGAGGTCCTATACAACGACTTTTAACAAAAACCTACAAAAATTGTCAAAATCAGTCAAAATCGCATACAAGTGGCAAGTTCAGTGGCTAAATCTTTTTTCTCAATGTACGAAAATGCATCTGAATTGATTTTGTTCTGAGAATGAAAATGGCAGATGATCTGTTAAAGCACTTTTCGAGAAGATTAAATGTTTTCTCAAAATTAGTATGGTGAAGGAAATAAATTAACTGGTAAATGGCCATACCTCTTTTCAATAAAAAATTTTTAAACGAGCAAATTGTCTGATGAATTTGATTTGCTTCTGAACATCAGAAAATGCAAAATCAGTCATGAATTTAATACTGAAAAAAATATTTAATACTCTTAAGAGTAATAATTCCTTAATCATTCAAAACCAGAAATTTAAATACAGACATTAAAATTCTATGAATAACCAAAGATATCGGGGATTACAAATATGTTTTGAAATTGCACTTTTTATATTGGGGAAATTGGGGTTATTAAAAAATTGCCGAACAGAGTGGTCAAGTGCCGAAGTCCTTGAGACAAAAAACAAATCAGGTGGAAACCAACAGCAAAATTGTCGACTGCAATGGTTTTGACTTGGTACAGGCATTTCAAAAGAAATCGAAATAACAGAAGCAAATGTTAAAATTCATTATAAAGAACACATCCTTGATTATTTTAACATGAAATTCTCAATCGGCTTTTGATGACAAATGAGGTGCAAGATATAGGATCAAAATAATCCCAAAGATTTATTGAAGGTCTTGAACAGAATGTTCATTTCATTCTGATCTGACAATATTCAGCGCTTGATGTATGTTAAAAGTCAGATCAGAATAAAATGAAAATTCTGCTCAAGACCTTCATTAAATCTTTCATAGGAGTTTGCAAAGAGTAGGAAGTTCTGAGTCGTGTAAAACTAGAAATACATTTCTGATACTATACGGATTAAATTAATACATCAATACATTAAGAGGGAGTCACTAATTAATGAACACTGTTGAGGTAAGAGTGGTTTATATTCAATTTATCACATACTTACATTCTCTCGTCCAATCAAAAGCCTTCCTTTCACTCCTCTATTTTTCATACAGCACACTTTTTCTACTTTTTCAATGTACTAAGTAAGGGATTATCTTATTGTTTAAAATTGTTGTTAGACAATACATTCCTTCAAACAGGCCAAAGTGTCAGACAGATAATCTTTATATTGCCTGCAGCTATGTTCAATTTGTAATTAAAGTTCATACGTTTTCACTAATGCTAAAAGCCCATATAGTGAAAAACAATGAAATTTGTACAATGTACATAAAAAAATGTATTGTCTAACAACAATAGTTTTAAACAATAAAATAACCTCTCACTTGGTACATGTAAAAAGTAGAAAAAGTTTGCCCTATGAAAAATAGAGGGGAGAAAGGAAGACTTTTGGGGGGTGATTAAATTTTAAAAAAATACATACATGCAAATAAAGTGATTTCCAAATTCCAACAGTTGCTTATCTAAATGCATTACTATTAGATAATATTTCAGTGGCAGGATAAAGCTAACATACCGTCCTCATAGTTTAACAGAAACAAGAGTATTTACAAACTGAGTACATTTTATTTCATTGTTGGTCAAAAACAACTGATATTGCCAAAGGGATTTTTCTCATATATTAAATACTTTAATTAACCATTTATAGAAATTGTAAAGCCATTGATCAAACCACTCGATATGTAAATATGTGATAAATGCGTAAGAGAATGATAAGCCATGCTCTATGAAATAAGTGCTCGGAGCTAAAGCTCCTCGTACTATATTTTATTGAGCATGGCTTATCATTCTCTAACCCTTACCTGTTGTAGCGTTTCAGGTTAATTGTTTTCGTCGTCAATGTAAATTTAGTCAAAGGCTGTCAAGAGGGAAGAAATATAACAGGTTGGGAAAAACCCCAATTGGGGTACTATACCCCAATTGAGGTATAATATCCCAATTGGGGTATATGATTATAGCCCCAATTGGGGTATATTACCAGTTATTTGTTAATTATATTTCAGGGGTTGAATGGCGCATTATCATACATAATAATTATATATAAATTAATAGGATAAGAGCTTTCGGATGATATACTTCTGTTGTCAAAAGGATAATGCAAATTTTCTACAGATCGATTTATGATTTTACAAACCATTGACTCTGATTTAAAGATAAAAACATAAGATTTGAGGAGCTAACAATCGTTCTATGCTGCGTGTCTAAAAAAAAACTCTTTCTACATTCGATTAAAGCAAACTCTAATAGATTTTGGAAAATATTTTTTGATTATCACCGAAATTAAATTGGGAGAAATATTCAAATAAATGTCATTTGATTTCTTTCAGAGTTTTCTCTCTTTGTCCATGTCTTAAAAATACTGTGAAAGTAGTATGTAACAATATTTTTTGAAACTTCAATATGTTTGCTTATTTTTACAAACTAAACTTCAGTCCAACTAGATTACATTTTCACACACTCCACGTTTCTCTTGATTTGATATTATCCCAGTTACAATTGCGATGATCTTTGATTTTGAGAGAACCAAAGATATGATTTTACGTCCTTCAAATTCTCCTGCTGGTGAAATACAGCATCATCAAGTAGATGGCGATATGTCATTTGATGACAGAAATTAAGAAGTTTCTCATGTATAATGTTTCCTTACGCGCTATTGAATTGAGAAAAAATCATCTATATAAAACTGACCATATACTCCAATTGGGGTATAACCATATACCCCAATGGGATATTATACCTCAATTGGGGTATAGTACCCTCATTGGGGGTTTCCCCAACCTGTTATTAGTGTATGCTTAAATTCATAAATATTTTGTTTTCATTTGGTATATATTTCATTTCAATAGATCAAGAATTAAGTAATTCCGTCTCACTGATATTTGAGGAGATCGTTTCCGCCTCAATTACACTTGAGTTCCTATCTCGAAAGTCTCATATAAACCGACAACAGATTACGTGGCCCCGGTGGGATAAAATGTACAGACGTGTAACGTGACAAAGATGAATTGAAGCTTAAACTATAGTCCCCTTTACTTCACCGGTAGAAGACTAATAAATTTCTAAAATGTGGTTTGTTTTCATTGATTTATTCACTTTTTTCCTTTTGGGGGCCATTTAGGGCTTGCTAAATGGTGTGAGGTTCCTCACTGTGTTGAAGACCGTACGATGACCCCTAGATCCTTTGCTTTTGGTCGTTTTAAACTGGAGATGGGATGTTGTCTCCTTGACATTCACACAATTTCCTTTTTTTCATATTCTAGTATTATAAAAAGAGCTAATAATACAATTTCTTTCATCTAGACTGACCATGATATCAAATTTTCACACACTAAATGAAAGAGAAAAAAACTTAAAACTCAATCGTAAGACAATATATGTTTTGTAAATATCAAATCTCATTTGGTCTTTTAAATGATTAGTTTTACGCTATGATGGCTAGATGATAACATGATGAATTTTAAGTACCTGAAATAGCGAGAGAGTAACTGTCACAAGCGGGATAGTATGTCGCAACATTGAGTATTCAAGGTGAGAATAAACAGAAAGTCATTCGCCAGCGAGATAGTCGTAACGGCGAGATGCGAGATAAAGTGTTGCCAGGTACTTCGTCATCAACGAGATATATTATTTCTCCACGACGGTAGCAATATCATCGAACTTTGCATGAGTGTATCTTTGGCGTTAGTTCAGCATCAATGCATAATACAGTCAATTTGAACAACAATTTCAACATGATCGACTTATATTTAAGTTAATGTTTCCGAGTTCAAATATCAGTTATTGGACATCGAAATTAGATGACGACCCCATTTTTGAAAATGAGTTCCTATCGTTGTTTACGTTTTCTTTCTTTTTATTTAATTTTTTCCTGTGTTGTTACCCGGCAGATTGTGCCATGTGAATGTAATTTTCAGCCATTGTAGATGTTTCCTTTTATCCAACTTTTTACAACTAACTTAGGGAGATTGTAAAGTTTAGAAAGTTTTCGAAAGGTTTTAGAAACGCACGACACCGTCGACAAGTAACATTTTTGTACTTTGGCAGAAATTGAAAAGATTTTTACGAGAAAGGATACACAAAAAAAATCAAGCCTTTTTATAAGGTATAAATCAGTATTTCTCCAAATATTTTTTGTACATAGTAATTAAAACATATACACGTGCATGTGTTGTATTTGCAATGTTTGTGGGTGTGTAGTGTCTTTGGTCTTCGTCTTCTGGTGTTCTTGCTTTTGCCTTGTCTCTGGTGTTTTATTTATACAAATTTGCTTTTGTATTCTACTGCCGTTATGTTGTACAATATATGAATTTGTAGATTTATGTATGATTCATTTAGCTTATAGTGCAGCAACCTGTAGTGAATATCTAGCTTATTTTCAGAGTTTAATTAACCAGCATGACACACGGCTAAATTATGCCTAAAATTGAAGGAAATGATATGACGCTTTGGTTTTGACTGGTCGTAAACGTGAAATATGGTGCAAATGTTTAGAACCTAAGGTCAAAGGTCAAATTTTCAAAATCTACTTTTTTGTATATTTCAAACGTTTCAAATCATATCTCAAAATATTCTCAAATGATTGCTCTTATTATCATTGATTTTGTCTCTCAGGTGTTTTATGATAGAAATAAAAGCAAAAATCAAGAACAATAACCCCTTGACAATGTGAATTACGTCCCTTTTCTCAAATGAGGAAAATTTTCACTTTTAGGGATTTCAAAGCAAAATTCACTGCCAAAAATATGCAATACACCAAAATAAGTAACTTACATTCATTTAATGGGTATTTATAAATTTTTTGACGACCTGAAATATGAATACTGACATTTTTGACAAAATCATAGTCCAATGAAAGTACCTTGTTAAACCAACCAATGAGAGTCATTTTTTTAAAAACCATTCTATCAAAAATTTTGTAAACAAATAATATAAAATTTACATGAATAACTCAAAACATATACACAGAAATTTTGTCAGCAATTTGAAACTTGAAATAATGTGACCATACCTCACCTAAACGATACCCCCGCCCCACATGGGATACTTGAAAAGCAAAGTCAATTTTTGATACATTAAACCCCCAAAAATGGTAAAATCAAAATTTAAAGCAGGAGGTGCTCGAAGCTTTCATATGTAAAAGGTTCTTCAAGAGTTTTATTAAATCCATCCATGAGTCTAGGTGGAGTTGCGGATAGTTTACCATTACCCCCTTCAGATAATGCATGGTAAAGTATATGTTTGACAATGGGACACCTCAAAATTTAATCAGTCGAAGTCTAAAAAATAAAGTGAACTATGCCATCATGTGATAAAGATTCTCTGAAAGTTTCATCAAATTCTCTTGATTTGTTTTGGCGGATTTGCGGAAAGCGTACCGATACTCCTCATGACAAAGAATGGCAAAGTCCATGTATGGCTATGGGAAATTGGTCAAATGCCATCATGCAATTAAGGTCCTCTGAAAGTTTCATTAATTTCCATTTATTGGTGTAGGAGGGGTCGCAGAAAGCATACCAGTAACCCCTCAAAATATAGAATGGTAAAGTACAAAAAACCGCCAAATTTTTCTTACAATTTATGTTTTCATTTGCAATGGAAAGGTATATTGAAACGTAGCATACTTATCATTTGTCATTATCCATTGTTACCTACAATTCATCAATAGCCTGGATACGTTCTCATGAAGTCTGCTTAACAGGATTTTACAAACATCTCCTTCGATGAAGGTATCATCCTTCTGGGGAAAAATGATGTCCTAACTAAAAGGTCGTATTTAGGTACAAATCCAGTCTGTACAACTTAACAATATTTCTAGTTAAAGGTAAGTGAGTCAAACACAAGATGCGAGACTTACATAATATTTGACGACAATCTATTGCTAGTAACTGTACTAATTGTCGATTGCAAGCATTTTTAAAATCCCTGAAGGATTAGTAAACCAGTTAGTAATAAACATTATTATACCCCGCTTTTGAAAAAGGCGGGAATATAGTATTCATTTTATTCAGTAACCAATCAGTAACCTAACAGACCTTCAAAACATATGCCTCACTGGCCGTGTGACGGGTGCTGTGTGCAGAGCAGGACATGCTTACCCTTCCGGGGCACCTGATGTCACTCTTGTTTATTGAGAGTTCACACTGTTAGTGCTTTGGTTTTTTGAGTTGTATATGTAGTGTTCGTGTGTTTTGTTGGCATGTGGTGTCTTTGGTCTTCCGTCTTTTGGTGTTCTTGATTTTGCCTTGTCTCTGGACTTTGATTTGTGTAATCTTGTGCTTTGTTCCTTCGGTATTCTACTGCCGTTGTTTTGTTCGTATATCCGTTCGACCTTAATATCTGCAACTCCTTATACAGATAAATCTAATGAAACCTTCAGGGAACTTATATCTCATGAGAACACAGTTCGCGTTCTTATTTAGGTTAAGATCTTACCAATTTTTTAGGTTTCCCATAGCCAAGCATGGACATTTTCAGTTATTGCGATAAGGGGGTACTGGTAGATGCCATCTACAACTCCTCCTAAACCAATGAGGAGAGATTGATGCACAATCTATTTTATACCTTGATCTGGCAGTTTACGTACATGGTTTACGCAATGCATTTGTCATTAGGAGATACTGGTATGTCGTCTTAAAATTCCATCCAAACCAGTCATTGGAATTTGATGAAACTTTCAAAGAGTCTTCATCACATGATGCTACACTTTACCTTTTGATCTGGCCATTTTTGGAGGGTTTCCCATAGCCAAATATGCACTTTATCATTCTTTGTTTTAAGTGGGGGCTGGTATGCTTTCTGCGACCCCTTCTACACCAATCAATGGAATTTAATGAAACTTTCAGGGAACCTTAATTGCATGAATGGCATAGTTCACTTTCTGTTTTAGAATTTGATTTGACCGATTTTGAGGGTTTTCCATAGCCATACATGGACTCTGCAATTCTTTGTCATAAGGGGTATCGGTACGTTTTCCGTAACTTCGCTTAAACAAATAAAGATAATTTGATGAAACTCTAAGAGAATCTTTAGCACATGATGGTATAGTGCACTTTCTTTTTTAGACTTAGATTGATCAATTTTTGAGGTGTGCGATTGCCAAACATAAACTATAACCATGCATTATCTGAAGGGGGTAATGGTATACTATCCGCAGCCCCCACCCCCTAGACTAATGGATGAATTTAATAAAACTCTTGCAAAACATTTTACACATGACTCCTTAGTGTTCCTCCTGCTTTAGATTTTGATTTTACCATTTTTGGGGATTATATATATCAAAAATTGACTTTGCTTTTCAAGTGTCCCATGTGGGGCGGGGGTATTGTTTAGGTGAGGTATGGTCACATTATTTCAAGTTTCAAATTGCTGACAATTACTTCTGTGTGTATGTTTTGAGTTATTTATGTCACTTTTACATTATTTGTTTTCAAAATTTTTGATAAAGTGTTTTTTTAAAAATGACTCTCATTGGTTGTTTTAACAATGTATTTTCATTAGACTATATTTTTGTCACAAATGTCAGTATTCATATTTCAGGTCGTCAAAAAATTTATAAATACCCATTAAATGAATGTCCATTACTTATTTTGGTTATATTACATATTTTTGGCAATGAATTCTGCTTTGAAATCCCTAAAAGTGAAAATTTTCCTCATTTGAGAAAAGGGACGTAATTCACATTGTCAAGGGGTTATTGTTCTTGATTTTTGCTTTTATTTCTATCATAAAACACCTGAGAGACAAAATCAATGATAATAAAAGCAATCATTTGAGAATATTTTGAGATATGCTTTGAAATATTTGAAATATACAAAAAGGTAAATTTAAAAAATTTGACCTTTGACCTTAGATTCTAAACATTTGCACCATATTGCAGGTTTACGACCAGTCAAAACCAAAGCGTCTTATCATTTCCTTCAATATTAGGCATAATTTAGCCGTGTGTCAGGGTGGTTGATTAAATTTGAAATTTTAGACTCTGGGTTGCTGCTCTATTACTTGTTTACCTGTTTACATGTTCACCCGTTAAGCAGTTTAGGAATAATACCATTTGAGATAGTGTATCTCCATTGGGATACATGGTTATATCCCAATTATGATTTCTAGTAATTTTGTTGAGGTTATTTTCCGTATCCCAGTGGTGCATAGTGAAGCATTAAACATGAGTAACTTCATGGTTTATGTTTCAGTCGTAAATGACATATCATAATGTGAAAATGACGCTGCACTTCAAGATGAAGTATATTTGAAGAAAGTAAAAGCCTACATTTGATTCTTTCAAATTCAAAATCATCAAAATTGTATCTGGTTAAGTGATCAATACAGTAGAAAAGGCATATCTGTGAAAATATAATTTTAATCAAATTGAAGTTTAGCTTGAAAAAATATGCAAAATTTTGATAGTTTCAAACATCATTCAACGTTATTTTAACATATGGTCAAAGAGAGAAAATTCCTGAAGAAATAAAAAGTTATTTTTGACTTTTTCTCTAGATTTCAATATTTGATTATCAAATACGTTTTTCTTTAAACTATCACAATCTGCTTTATTCGAATGTAGATTTTGAAAGACACGCAAGACACAACGATCTTCAAATCCTTAAAAGGTCAAACTTTTTCTTAATCAATTGATTTTTTTTTCAATCATAGATCAATAAGCTAAAAAAATTGCACCTCTTTTTGACAACAGAAGCATACCTCATGAAAGCTCTAATTACAATTAAAGGATATGGTCGATATGGAGTAAATGTACATGAGACAAAGTCCCTACAAATACATGATTAAACCAAACAATAGAACATCTTGTTTGTTGTTGTTCATCATCTTGAAGTCACTATGATACCTTCAACAATGAGATCTGCTCATACCTCACAG
This sequence comes from Modiolus philippinarum, assembly GCA_002080025.1. Taxonomy (NCBI): domain Eukaryota; kingdom Metazoa; phylum Mollusca; class Bivalvia; order Mytilida; family Modiolidae; genus Modiolus; species Modiolus philippinarum. Next base: position 31,105 of record MJUU01009875.1, read on the forward strand.
TAAGTTCAAGATGATCCCTAGTCTGAAATGGTGAATGAGAAGACACGGAGTAAATGCACATGAGACAAAGTCTTGGTAAGTTCAAGATGGCCCTAGTCTTACCCTATAGACTTATAATTTCAATGAATGATGATACGCCATTCAACCCCAAAAATTATTGTCAAATAACTAGTCAAATATCTCAATTGGGATATAACCATATATAGTATCGCTGTTGGGGTTGTCCTCGACCTGTTATAAAGAAATCGATATTAAACAGAACGAACAACATTAATTCAGTTCTGGTTTAAAGCCGAAATCAGGGGAAAATGTGATGATCTAGAATAAAAGTGGAAATGTTTATAACGTTTATAAAGTTTTTTCGAACTATACTTTTGAATGATGGACATAAAAACTGACTATAGTTAAATTTACATAATAATGATAGATTAAAAAGGTAAAATCAATTTTTTGTAAATTGTCGATGCCTAACCATTTTAGTGTAAAGCAAAATATTCAAAAACTTTCCTATTGCAATTTCAAATGATTTTCACTTCATAATAAATAGCTTGATGATATGGTATAAAGGACATTTTGATCTTGATACGGACTTTATCAATGCCAGTATCAAGTGAGCCCATCATCTCAAGTTCGTTGACTTTTCGATTAAACTCTCTATAATTTTAAATAACTACAAGTCAGAAAGAATGAAAGGTATGATGTATTACTCACGTTTGGAACTTGTCAGAGAAGCTACTGAGCATTAGTTTTATAAATAATTGTAAAAACAAGTCAGAAGGAATGAAAGATATGAGGTCTTACTCACGTTTGGGTCTTATTCACGCTTGTCAGAGCAGCTACTGAGCAAGTAATTCATTTTTTAATTGCACTAAGAGAATTTAATCTGTAAGAATAATGGCTATTTTCAATCTTTTAGGCGCCGAACTACCATTTTTTGTTATTGTACTGCTGTCGTCATGTGGATGGAGTGTCGGAGTATGCAAACAAGAAATACAGCGTACGTAAATGTACTTTTTATGGATAACTAAAAAAAACAAAAATATTTGCATGGTAAATGAAAGGATATGGAGTAAGTGCACATGGAAAAAAGTCTTTACAAATACATGGTAAAACAAGCAAAGGAAAAACGCTTTTATTATTGTTCTTCATCTTGAAGTTACCATGGGGCCTTCAACAATGAACTTTGCTCATAGCTCATAGTAAGTTCAAGAAGTATGAGCGGAATTCTTTGCTAATTGTCGAACAACGCTACATCCATGTCTTTTCCTGTCATGGATGCTGGATTGTCAACAAACAGTAATTAAACTGGCAAAGTGCTTCTACAATCGCTGTCATCCATTGCCCGACAAAAGCACTAGTGTTTAAAGCTAGTGGACGATTACAACATATAAACAAAGGGCACTAAACAAGTCGATTGAAAGAAAACTTCGCATTATATAAAAGCGAGATGTGGGTACTTTAAATAAGTGGCCAGAATTACATTTCAAAATTACAAAAATAAATGACAAAATTTGAAACTATGAGTAGTATATCCATATGAGAAATTCTCTCACGAACAAATACACAATAACTGAAATATATAGAAAGCATACATTTCTCGCATGGGGAATCTTTTTACAGACTCCACACTGCACGAAAGCAAGATTACTATGTGTGGAATAGTGCACTAAATGCTCGTCGATGCTTTTTACTTAAATAATTGACATTGAACTACTATGGACAAAACATGCATCAGATAAATATAAACTTAATTAAGGGGAAAATCATACAAGTGTTAAGACCTGACTGCAACTTAACACTAAAATAAAGAGCACATCAGTATGTTCAGTAGCCATTTACTTTCTTTTTGAAGTCTTGCACATGATTCAGTTAAAAATTCAAACGTTATAGTCATTCGTTTGTAGTATACCACAATAAAAGTATCAAAACAGAAAACAGAAGCTGGTTTCTCATTCGTTTTCAGAGCATAAAAATGTGCTAAAATTCTTTTGTGTTATTTATGTCCAATTTTAAGAGTACAATACAGGTAAACATCAATCATTTATTGGAATAATTGTAGATACAACACAGTACGTAGTATACTTTAACTGTTGGTTTCAGATTTTACGCTCAATAAACACACCCGTAAGAATATCTGTAAAAATGTCAAGACTCATGTTAATTTATTATATTATAGCGAAGCCTGTTTATTGGAAAATTACCAAGAAGCCTGTTGTATTTGGCGAAAACACAGAGCTATTTTGCCATGTCCCCGACTTTACTGCCAAATGTTCTTTAACAAGGACTTGGAGAAGAGGAAATAAATTCCGAACACTGACCTATGATGGAAGTTCTAGCGATTCCAATAAGTTTTCTGAAGTTGTAAAATCTAATGGTTTTGGACTTATAATTCACAACCTGTCAGAAAATGATGTAAACATGCCATACATGTGTAGTCATGGGTTTTCAAGTTATACACAGGACTTCAAAATAAATATGGCATATTTCGAATGTAAGTTTACATTAATTATATCACTACATATTTTCAAATCAAAATTATACTGAAGAAATTGGTAAAACTGACATGAAACACCAAAGTCAGGATAGGGGCACTTTTCTACATTCTATGAACTATTGTAAAAAAAAACGTTTATATAATAAATCGTATAGCGTGTACATTTCACAATTCGTTCGCTTTTGCCGTGCTTGTAGTTTCTACAGCGATTTCGTCAAAAGATTGAAATTACTGTCTCAAAAACTGATACATCAGGGGTATGTTCAGTCACTGTTGCAATTGTCATTACAGAAGTTTTACGGTCGTCACCACGATTTGACAGACCATTACAATGTTTCTGTTTCACAAATGAGAACAGATATCTTTGGGAAGATCCAGAGTTTTTTACCGGACTGACCAGCACCGACTGTGACAAAACCGGACATTTCACTGGCAGTCACGGTGACGGGTGCCACGCGTGGAGCAGATCATGCTTACCCTTCCAGAGCACCTGATGATACCTCAGTTTTTATAGGGGTTCACACTGCTAGTGCTTTAGTTTTGTGACGTTCTTGTTCATTTTTTGTTTATTTGTTTTGTCTTTGTCATACTGTCTCAATTCGTGTTGCTGTGATTTGCCATGATTTTGGATTTATGAATTTTAAATTTCCCCTTTCCTCATTCTTGCTTCGGTATTCGTTTGCCGATGTATTAGGCAAGTCACATACATTTGTAGGTAGACGAAACCACTAGACTCAGCATTTTTTTTTATTTTGATGTTTTAATTTAGTCTTCCAAACAAAGTTCGGGGAGACCTCTTGTTTTTGCTGTGTTTCTGATTTTCATTATTCATTATTAAACGTTGTTTGGTGACTTATTGTTTTTACTCCGTTTCTTATTATTAAGTCTCCCAAACGAAGTTGGGAGACTTATTGTTTTGTTGCGTTCTTTTTTATTATTAAAATTCTTCCATTTTTCTTTATTCTCGTCATGTTGAACTTGTCCGAAGCAGATCTCAGAGATCATTAACCCTACAGCTTTCAAACTTTGTAGGACATTAGCCCCATATATCTACATGTGCGATCATTAAAAAGAGGGTACATTAGGTTCCTCCATGAAACTTCATGAAAAAGGTAAGTGTCACCTAAGAAAGGGTTCATCAGCATTGGAAGTTTCAAAATGACAACCGTTTCCATGGAAACAATACCCAAAAAAATAGAAATTTTGTGAAAAATTTTTTTGGAAGGGGTTTAAAATTGATTTCAGTGGATGGGGAAATTTTAAAGTAACTATGGTTTCCATGGAAAAATACCAAAAAATAGAAATTTTTGGAAAAATGTTTTTGGAAGGGGTTTAAAATTGAATGGATTGGGAAATTTCAAAGTAACTATGGTTGCCATGGAAACTATACAAAAAACTTAAAATTTTGAGACATCATTATTACTGTTGTTAATTGGTAATTGCTGCATTTTTATTACAGCTATATGTATTACTAAAGAAATAAGGGGAACCCCTGCCCAAATTGTATTTGGAAACAAGGAATGAAATTTGATTTAAAGGATAACGGTGCATTTAATTGCCATGAAAACCAATCCAGAAACTATAATTTCGAGAAAAACGTGTTTTCTTCTGCATATAGCAATCTGATTCAAGCAAAAGAGAGAGTCTCGTAATGCCTTGAAATCCGAAGATGTGCATTCAAGTCTTAAAATTTTCAAAATGGCTGCTGTTGCCTTGGAATCGTACAAAAAGGCAGGAAAATAAAAGTGCTCGCAATCGGATGAAATTTTACAAGAAGTTTGCCTAACATGTGTGGAATGAGTTTCTCGTCCCCAAGACTTCAAAATGTTGACAGTTGCCATGGAAATGGACAAAAGCAGGGAAAATCAAAGTGCTTAAAATTGGATGACATTCAACAGGAAGGTTGACTAACATGTGTAGAATAGATTTCTGGTCTCAAAGACTTCCAGATGGCGACTGTTGCCATGAAAACAGAAAAGTGGCTGGAAAGTTCAAAGGGGTGCAGACATAACCTCACATAAAGTTAACTTGAAGCAGTCATAAAAGCTGCTCTAAGTCAACTTAGAACAGGTATCAAGTCTGCTCTAGAACAGCTCTAAGTCTGCTCTAGAATCCTGACCGCTCTGACCAGACATGGTCATCGCTAGAATCCTGACCGTTCTGGTCAGAGCCATGACTGCTCTTACCTGCTCTATCCATGACTGTTCTACCTAAGTCTGTTCTGGCCATGACCATTCTACATAAGTCTGTTCTCGCCATGACTGCTCTCAGCTGACCTGCTTTAGCTATGACCGCTCTTATACTCGCTCTTGTTACATCCCTGATAAATAACGTTTCCCATATACATATCAAGTTAAGTTATATATTATAAAAACAAAACAAAATCAAATTAAAAATTAGAATTATGAAATAAATTATTCGGATATAAAATTGCATTTTGCCGGTAGGTGCTGTTATTCGCGGATAAATATTAACCTGTGTCTATCCAGGTATATGAAAAATGTAAGAGTTATTTCCCTTTTCGTAATATACCCCGAAACTGAATCGCAAAAAGTTTTCCGTAAATTTATTATTATAAATATCATTATCAGATTACGTTTACTGAGACAAATAATTATTTAAAACATCATAAAATAAGGGGTTATTTATGTTTTTTTATTTAAACGTTTCGGGCATGAGAAAAAAACCTGACACAATCCAATTTCATATCCAGTAAAAATTCTAGGACAAAAACAGCTGTACCCGAGCAGTCCTGGGAAAAACGGTCATGGCCAGAGCAGACTTAGGTAGAACGGTCATGGCTAGAACAGACTTAGATAGCACAGTCATGGCTAGAACAGACTTCGGTAGAACGGTCATGGCAAGAGCAGACTAAGGTAGAACGGTTATGGCTAGAACAGACATGATTCTAGGACCAGAGCAGTCAGGATTCTAGGACTGCTATAAGTCTGCTCTNTCTCCAAGTTAACTTGGACGAGAGGTTATGTCTGCACCCCACTGTATATGTATTACTTAGGTTATAAAGGGAACCCTGCCCAATTTTTTTTAAACAAAGTATGAAATTTGATTAAAAGGATAATGGCGCATTTAATTGCCATGGAAACCAAGCCAGAACCTATAGTTTCGAGAAAAACGTGTTTTCTTCTGCATACAACAATCTGATTCAAGCAAAAGGGAGTCTCCTTGTGCCTTGAAATCCGATATGGGAGTTTGTTTGGGAAACTTTTGTGTTTCGCTTGCAAACACATTTATTACTTGTTATTAAGTCTCCCAAACGAAGTTTTTGCAGACTTATTGTTTTTCCTGCGATTCTAAGTCTTATTTTTTTTCTTCTTCCTTCTTCCACTTCACTTTTGTCCGAACGAGATCTCAGTAACCATAAGACCTAGGACTTTCAAACTTTGTAGGATATTGACCCCATATTTATTTAGTTGTGCATGAAAGAAAATATTTCAAAGGGGTTCATTAAGGGTACATTTGGGGTGCTCAAAAAGGATGGGTCTTTCATAGTAACCTTAAGGGAAAATGACATTATGAATGTTTTTCACTGTTTTTGAACTGTTTCCGGGACACTAACGATCAAAACTTCAGCAAACTTAACTGGAAGATGGAACCCCATCCAAGGATTTGCATTCAAGTCTTGGAATTTTCAAAATAGCTGCTGTTGCCTTGGAATCGTACAAAAAGGCAGGAAAATCAAAGTGCTCGCAATCGGATGAAATTTTACAAGAAGTTTGCCTAACATGTGTGGAATGAGTTTCTCGTCCCCAAGACTTCAAAATGTTGACAGTTGCCATTGAAATGGACAAGTAGGGAAAATCAAATTGCTTAAAATTGGATGACATTCAACAGGAATGTTGACTAACATGTGTAGAATAGATTTCTGGTCTCCAAGACTTCCAAATGGCGACTGTTGCCATGAAAACAGAAAAGTGGCTGGGAAGTTCAAAGTGGTGCAGACATAACCTCTCATAAATTTAACTTGAAATAGTCATAAAAGCTGCTCTAAGTTAACCTAGAACAGGTATCAAGTCTGCTCTAGAACAGCTCTAAGTCTGCTCTAGAATCCTGACCGCTCTGACCAGACATTGTCATCGCTAGAATCCTGACCGTTCTGGTCAGAGCCATTACTGCTCTGACCTGCTCTACCCATGACTGTTCTACCTAAGTATGGTCTGGCCATGACCATTCTACATAAGTCTGTTCTCGCCATGACTACTCTCAGCTGACCTGTTCTAGCTATGACCGCTCTTATACTCGCTCTTGTTACATCCCTGATACATAACGTTTCCCATATACACATCAAGTTAAGTTAAATATTATAAAAACAAAATTAAATTAATTATTAGAATTATGAAATAAATTATTCGGATATAAAATTGCATTTTGCCGGTAAGTGCTGTTATTCGTGGATAAATATTTACCTGTGTCTATCTAGGTAAATTAAAAAATGTCAGAGTTATTTCCCTTTTTGTGATATACCCAAAATTGAATCGCAAAAAGTTTTCCGTAAATTTATTATTATAAATATCATTATCAGATTACGTTTACTGAGACAAATAATTATTTAAAACATCATAAAATAANNTTTTTTTTTTTTTTTTTTTTTTGTTATTTAAACGTTTCGGGCTCGAGAAAAAAGAAAAACTGACACAATCCAATTTCATATCCAGTAAAAATTCTAGGAAATAAACAGCTGTACCCGAGCAGTCCTGGGAAAAAAGGTTATGGCCAGAGCAGACTTAGGTAGAACGGTCATGGCTAGAACAGACTTAGAAAGAACAGTTATGGCTAGAACAGACTTCGGTAGAACGGTCATGGCAAGAGCAGACTAAGGTAGAACGGTTATGGCTAGAACAGACATGATTCTAGGACCAGAGCAGTCAGGATTCTAGGACTGCTATAAGTCTGCTCTAAGTTAACTTCAAGTTAACTTTGAGCTGTTCTCGTGACTGCTCTCCAAGTTAACTTGGACGAGAGGTTATGTCTGCACCCCACTGTATATGTATTACTTAGGTTATAAAGGGAACCCTGCCCAAATTTTTTTAAACAAAGTATGAAATTTGATTAAAAGGATAATGGCGCATTTAATTGCCATGGAAACCAAGCCAGAACCTATAGTTTCGAGAAAAACGTGTTTTCTTCTGCATGTAACAATCTGATTCAAGGAAAAGGGAGTCTCGTTATGCCTTGAAATCGGATATGGGAGTTTGTTTAGGAGACTTTTGTGTTTTGCTTGCAAACACATTTATTACTTGTTATTAAGTCTCCCAAACGAAGTTTTTGCAGACTTATTGTTTTTCCTGCGTTTCCTAGTCTTCTTTTTTTCTTCTTCCTACTTCCACTTCACTTTTGTCCGAACGAGATCTCAGTTATTATTAGACCTAGGACTTTCAAACTTTGTAGGATATTGACCCCATATTTTTTTAGTTGTGCATGAAACAAAATATTTTCAAAGGGGGTTCATTAAGGGTACATTTGGGGTGCTCAAAAAGGGTGGGTCTTTCATAGTAACCTTATGGGAAAATGACAATATGAATGTTTTTCAACGTTTTTGAACTGTTTCCAGGACACTAACGATCAAAACTTCAGCAAACTTAAGAGGAAGATGGAACCCCATCCAAAGATTTGCATTCAAGTCTTGGAATTTTCAAAATGGCTGCTGTTGCCTTGGAATCGTACAAAAAGGCAGGAAAATCAAAGTGCTCGGAATCGGATGAAATTTTACAAGAAGTATGTCTAACATGTGTAGAATGAGTTTCTGGTCTCCAAGACTTCAACATGGTGACCGTTGCCATGGAAATGGACAAAAGGTGGGAAAATCAAAGTGCTTACATGTAAAATTGGATGACATTCAACAGGAAGGTTGCCTAACGTGTAGAATAAATTTTTGGTCTCCAAGACTTCAAAATGGTGACTGTGAAAACAGAAAAGTGGCTGGGAAGTTCAAAGTTCCAAGAATTGTTATGACATTTTACAGAATGTGCGGATGTTATTTTTAGTATTTGATTTATGATATGGGATATCGTTTGGGAGACTTTTTGTGTTTGCATCCAAACATAATTACATGTATAAAACTTAATATTTTGAGAAAATCGTAATTACTGTTTATAATTGATAATTGTTTTTTTGATTAAAGCTATATGTATTACTTGGGTTATAAGTGGAACCCTGCCCAAATTTTTTTCAACAAAGTATGAAATTGGACATAAAGGATAATGGTGAATTTGGTTGCCATGGAAACCAAGCAAGAAACCTATAATTTTGTGAAAAAGGGGTTTTCTTTTGCATGTAATCATTTGATTTCAGCAACATGTATAAATTAATGTGTAAGGGAGTCCGTGTCCTTTTTTCCAGAGGGAGTCTCGTAATGCCTTGAAACCGAAATGGGAGTTCGTTTGAGTGACTTTTGTGTTTCGCTTGCGACAACAGCTATCACTTGTTTTTTAGTCGCCCAAACGAGGCGACTAATTGTTTTTGCTACGTTATAATTATTCTTTTTCTTTCGCTGTGAGCTTATCCCACTAAATTCTCAAAGACTATTGGTCCAATCTAAACCAAACTTCATAGGAAGATGGAACCCCATCCCAAAATATGCAGTCCACTCATGGAATTTTCAAAATGGCCGCCGTTTCCATGGAAATTGAAAAAAGGCAGGAAAAGTGCTCCAAATTGCATGAAATTTTATAAGAAGGTTGTGTAGGAAGTGTAGAACATATTTTGAGGTTGTTAATTTTCAAAATTGCGACCATTGCCATGGAAAATGAAAAATTTAAAAATTAACACACTGCATGAAATCTTATAGAATCCTTCTATAGAAAGCGTAAAACTATTTTGAAAATGAAAATTTGCAAGGATGCTGATTAAAAGGAGGTTTCGGCGGCTTTTGTGTTTCGCTTGCGAACACAGTTATTACTTGTTCTTATTAAGTCTCCAAAACGAAGTTTGTGAAGACTTATCGTTTTGGCTGTGTTTCTTATTTTTATTCATAATGATTATTATTCTTCTTCTTCTTCCGTTTTCCACCAAAATTTGTCCAACCCGTTTCTCGTACACCAGTGATCCAAACTTTCTGAAATTTTATGGGAACATAGATACCTATGCCTAGAAAGTCTTTCTGGTCTTGGAATTTTCAAAATGCCCGCTGTTGCCATGGAAACGGTAAAAAAGACGGGAAAATCAAAGTGATCAGAATTGGATAAAACTTAATAGGTAGGTTGCCTAAAATGTGTAGAATTTGTTTCTGGTGTCCAAGACTCCAGAATGGCGACGTTGCCATGGAAACGGTTTAAAGGAGAGAAAATCAAAGTGCACAGAATTGGATAAAATTTCAAATGAAGGTTTCTTAACCTGGGTAGAAATGGGTTCCGGTCTACAAGACTTCAAATTTGCGACCGTTGCCAAGGAAACGGTAAAAAGCGGGAAAATCAAAGTGCTCAGAATTGGTTGAAATTTTACAGGAAGGTTTCTTAACATGTGTAAAACTGGGTTCCGATCCCCAAGACTACAAGATGGCGACCGTTGCCATGGAAACGAAAAAGGGCAGGAAAATCGAAGGTGCTCAGAATAGAATGAAATTTGATGGGAAAGTTGTTTAAGTTTGTAGATTATCTTAAGCCTTTGAATTCTGATATGGGAGTTCGTTTGGGTTACTTCATGTGTTTGTATCCAAACACAATTAATACTAGTTCTAATTTTTATTTTTATTTTTACGTGTTCTGCCTGAGTTTTGTCGAAGCAATTTCTAAGAGATAAGTCGTCCAAACTTGATAAAACTTCATAGGTTGATAGATATGGATCTAAATTTGATCCTAAAGTCCGGGAATTTCCAAAATAGTGACCATTGTCATTGAAACAGCAAAAAAGTCGGGTAAACCAAAGAGCTCAGACTTGGATGAAATTTTACAGGAAGGTTGCCTTACATGTGTAGAATTGGGTTTCGGTCTCCAAGACTTCAAAATGGCGACCCTTGCCATGGAAATGGTAAAAAAGCGGGAAAATCAATGAGCTCAGAATTGAATGAGATTCCACAGGAAGGTTGTCTATAATGTGTAAAATGGGCTCCGGTTTCAAAGACTCCAAACTTGAACTGTTGCCATGGAAACTGTAAAAAGGCGGGAAAATCCAAAGTGCTCAGAATTTAATGAAATTTTACAGGTAGTTTGTTTAAAATCTGTGGATCTCATCTAAAGGCTTTGAATTCTTATCTGGGAGTTGAGTCTGGAGACTTCTTGAGTTTGCATCCAAACACAATTAATACTAGTTTTTATATATACTTCTTCTAAGTTTTTTGTCAGCACGTGTTCTCGAAGATTGATAGACCAAACGTAATGAAACTTGACCCCATGCAAGATACCGATGCCTAGATGTGCAATTGAGTCTTGGAATTTTCAAAATGGCCGTCATTCCCAAGGAAACCGAAAAGAGGTGGGGAAATTAAAATTGCTCCGATTTGGATGAAAATTGACACAGAGAATGTCTATGATGTGTTAAATTGAAATCTGGTGTCAGAATTTTCAAAAAGACGAACGTTGCTATAGAAACCGAAAAAGGCGGGACAATTTAAAGTCCTGCGATTTGGATGAAAATTTACACAGAGGTCGTCTATAATATGTAAAATTGAATTCTGGTGTCAGAATTTCCAAAATGGCGACCATTGCCATGGAAAAGGGAAAAAAGGCGAGTAAAGTAAAAGTGCTCCAAATTGGATGAAAAATAAAAAGAATGCAGGAATTCTGATCTGGGGGTCGTTTGGGTGACTTCAGTGTTTGCATCAAAACACAATCATCACTTTTTATTCTTCTTTTTTGTCAGGGTCCTGGGTGGCTGAGTGGTTAAGGTCGTTCTTCTACCTATACAACCACTGTAGTCTATCACTACTTTAGTGTGAGTTCGCGCCCCACATTGTACATTGCAAAAAATAGGTGCACTCGACTTAAAATCGTAAGTGATAATGTATGTCAGTTACCTGCCCAAGGTGGGTGGTTCTTTCCGGGAACTTCGGCTTCCTCCACCACAATAAACTGACCGTCATGAGAAAGCTGAAATACTGCTGAAAGTGACGTTAAACCCCATATCAATCAATCTTTTCTGTCAAAAGTTTGTCCAACCCGCTTCTCGGACTTAAGTGAAATTTCATTGGATGATAGATTCTCATGCCTAGTTTGTCTTTCTGGTCATGGCCGCCGTAGCATGGAAACCACAAAAAGAGGGGAAATCAAAGTGCTCAGAATCGTACAACATCTAATAGGAAGGTTTCCTAACTAGTTTGAAATCGATTTCTTGTCTCCAAGACTAGAAAAATGGCGACCGTTGCCACGGAAAGGGAAAAAAGGCAAGAAAATAAAAGTGCTCAAAATTGGATAAAATCTTACAGAAAGGTTTCCAACATGTGAAGAATCGGTTTCTGGTTAATAAGACATCAATGGCGACTGTTTGAATGGAAACGTACAAACAGGCGGGAAAATCAGAAGTGCTCACAATTGGATAAAATTTTACATATATCTTCATACGAATGTGCCGATATCATCTTAAGCATGTTATCTCTGATATGGGAGTTATTTTTGAGACTTATTGTGTTAGCATCCAAACACCTTTAATACTAGTTTTTTTTTAATTATAACTATATTGCGGTATTCTCTGTTTTTGCAGTACATCCAACAAATGAGACACTATTCAAGCAAATTAATTACAACAGATCAGCTATAGCACTTAATATAAGAATTGATCGTGTATATCCCTTGCCAAGATGTGTAAGTTCGATGAATGTAAGTCATCTTATACATATATTCTATTCGAAAATCATTCATTCATTTCATGAATAACGTATATGATATTCCGTGTTTAATGTAATGTACACATTATTTTTTTCTTTGTTTATCCTCTATTAATCTTTGCGTTTGGATGTTTGGTTTTGTAAATCTTATAATTTGATTTGGAAAGAAGTGTCATAAGTTGTCGAAATGGCCATCTACCGAACTTTAAAGATTTGGGTACGAAGTTTTCAGTGTCATCAAGATTACAACATTATATCATATGTTTATAGAATATGACAGTAAAATTTTACCCCTTGATAATGCTATCGATTTTTTATATTAAGTCCAACTACCTTCACCGTGTGATATGACTTCCGGTTTATATCAACTTCTTCCGGTTTATATCGCACGCGTAATCCGAAACTGTACCGTCAGTCATTTTCAATTTACGCTACACAACACCTTTTTTATATTATCTTTTGAAATAAATATTTTACGTATTTTTTTCATATTTGAAACATTATCCGAATTTTTTTTTTTGTTTTTTTTTTTTTTTTTTGTTTTTGTTTTTTTTTTGTCATTCATGTGAAATTACGCTTCACAAACAAAATTTTTTCTTTGAAAATTCAATGTTTTAAGGTTTGACTCAATAAATTGCAATTCCTGAAATTAAACTTTTGAGATCGCGTATGAAATTGGGGACGTATTGCTAGTTTGAACGATATAATGGATATATCATATATCAAAACATGCAATTTTTCATATCAGACCCATTATCAGCCCATGATCAAAATCATACCTCAAGCCTGTCGGCTCTCGAGTTGATATTCTGACCTAGGGCTGATAATTGGTCTGATATGAAAAATGGCATATTATAATCCACATATACATTTCGTTATAAATTAATAATCTGGTCAAAACTGATTTAACCTAAGCAAAATCTAATTCATACTTAGGTTAAGTCAATGCCATCTTAAGTCAGTGAATTCAATATTTCCTTAACTCGATTTTTTGTTTATCCAGGCCCCCTATAAGCCTGAAAGTTGCAATTTTCAGATGTAATAATGATGACTCGAAGTGGTGTTGCATTTTACAGAATAACAGAATATCGAAGTAACGGTCAATTTATTCTCTTCATATGGCCATTTTGACAACTTATGTCTTTTCAGTGCAGATAAAATTTTTAACATTTTGGAGACCATTAACTCAAAGATATTTAAAAACTGATAGAGAACAAAGTAATGACTGGTGAGTTCCCTCGAGGACTAACAGTAACAGCAAAGGCATTGGCTAAGTGGTAACAAATAACAGACTACCGAAGTACTGTTAGTTTCTGCATATGTGCATTTCGACAACTTATGTCTCTTCAGCGCAGATAAAATCAAAACATTTGGAAGACCATTAACTCAAAGATACTCCAAAACAAATAGAGAACATACATTCAAATATAATCTAAATGGAAAGCAAAAATAAGGTAATGACAGAGCTTTGAATGAGGGAGATACTTCTTAGTTTTCTTTTCAACAAAATTTACAAAAACTTTACATATTGCAAATTTCAAATAAAATTGACTTTCGGGTCAGCACCGACTTACTGACTACTGGGCTGGTGAATACCGTCGGGGACTAACAGCCTACCAGCAGATGCATCGGCCCAGTGGTAATAATAAACAGAATACCGAAGTGGCTGTGCATTACAAAATTGACCAATGCTTACATTGTATTAACATGTTATTTCAACACAAATGAATTCTTAGACAAATGCAGTCACCCTTTGTGTGATTGGCAAAAAAATGATTGATTTTACAAGAGATTTGTTTAATTATTACACGATTCGTCATATCTGGGTAGAAAAATTTCAAGATGTAAGAAATGCTAATAATTTTCAATGTCTGAAAGCCAAGAATATCACAAACTTTTTTGCCACATGAATATTTAACGAAATAGCAGCATGTTTGAAAAGATGGCTTTAAATATAAAAATACCGAAGTTACTTTAAATGATGACATATTTTATCGACTTATTAACTATGTACTTTTTTATAAGCACGACTCAGTATTCGTTATTTTAACACAGAAACTTAACATCACAAAGGACCTTCACATTGATATAGAAACAACTGGAATTTTTTATGCTGTAAAGGTTTTGCTAAGAAGCTCTGTTGCTAAAACGGACAAATGTGGCCGTATAAGAATTCTAAATGTGGAGTGCTTCATAGGATCAAAGAATTATAGGTTTCAGAACATGCTTCTAAGCAATGAGATTTGCAATGGTAAGCATTTTTTAAGGAACCATTAACTCCTCGTTCGATGAGAATAATTAGATCAGACATGAAATAAATAAAAAGCAAACAATTGTAAATTTGTTCAATTATAAAACATGAAATAAACATTAGTTTTGAACATGTTGAAGTTTCTGATATCTTTAAATTCTACTGATAAGTTTTGTCCAGAGAAAACTTATACCAACTACGCAAGATAAGACGAAGAGGATCTATTAATTTTGAAATTACGTACGACACTTTTAAAGGGCCATGATGGTGAATATAGAACATTTATGTAGAAAGCAAACTAATTGAAAACAAATGATAGTTGTTAACAAATTAAGTGATGTTACTTTATCGATAGATATTTGCTATTTTTTTAGAAAAACTTAACTGTTGTAAATAAATATTGTCCTTTACGTAACAAATTTCAGGACTTACAAAGCTGAAAAAAATCTGTGGTAAATGAAAGGTTGTCAAATATTCGTCAGATATCCCGTGTGTTATAGGAGTGAATTTAAGCTTCAAGATAAATAAAATTAAGCTTTTTTACCTTCTTATCTGTATCGAAGAAAAAAGTTTACAAAAAAAAAAACATTACAAAATCTCATTTTACTGTAACAAAAAGCACATAGGACATATGTATTCCACAAAATGAGTCTTTAACATTAAGATATCAAAGTATCGAAGAAGAAATCATTAAACTACGTGATTAAACGAAGTAAGTTTCAAGAGTATTAATTTATTTTTTGTAGGTTCAGAGGCAATGGAATATATGGACATCTCTATGTATATTGGTGTTATAATTATCATAATATATCTTTACCAATAAATCTAGTGTTTCGTATATCAACAACTTGTGTGCATAGAGAAAAGAGTACTGATTATGGACAATAGATTTTAAGATGACAGGAAGAATACGAACTCTATAAACTGAATGTACAAATGTATAGATATTGCTAGTATTACAGAATGTAAATATAATGCTCTCATGTTAAAATTTAATTTACGATGTAAATACTCTTTGTCACACAGCCATTTTCTTATTATTTTAATGTTTCTTGTATAAAGATTACATCTATCATGGTTTACATGGACATGGTTTTCAAATTAGCTTTTACATGCAAAGAATTTTTAATTTTTTTATTTAATTACAGGACTTACTTAATATAAACCTCAATTGGTATTTTTTTTTCTTTGAAACCATGCCTTTTTATATGTTCATTTTCGTAAAATAACAATAAATCAGATTTGAAAAAGAAATTTTGCTTTGATCACCAAAGCATTTTATAATTTGATCTGACAGACTATCGTCCAAGGGAGATAACTTCAAAAAAATTCACTACAAGTAGCTCTGTCAATTTAATTTTAATTAAAATAGTTCCTTTTGACATTTAATTTTGTAACAAAATTATTCTTTCCCTTAAATATTTAAAATTCATAAAATTTTCATTTAATTTCCAAAAATAGCATTTAAGCCTTTGATTGGTACAATTTGTCAAATGAAAAAGAGCATATAAGGTATTGTTGAACACTGCCTTCAGATTCAGCTGTGATTCAGAATTAAATACATAATTCAGATTTAAAATAACAAATGTCAATTCAAGTATCATTAAAGCCATTTCAATTTCTACCCCCAAAATGTCTAAAACTATAAGTGACTTTGAAACTTTGAAAACGACTCAATATATGATATCGAAAACTTTTGTGATAGAAAGTTAAATCTGTAGCCTCTCATTGAGTCATCTTGTTTTCCTAATTATTTTATCTGAATTTTGAAACTTCAAAATTGTTCCGTTTTGATTTGCAACAATTATAATTTCTCGTTAGAAGGCTCTGAAGGATAAACACTCTTACCAGTTTTATTTATTTTTGAAGTAGAAAAATAAACTGTTGTATGTAAAGCAAACAGTAAAAGGTGACTTCATTTGGAGTACTAATGAATAGAAAATAATAGTTCACTGACTTGACACAAGTGCAATATAAAGCTTAGAAACGCTGAGAAAGGCGGTCCTCTTGTGAGCATTTTCAAAGTTTCAAACGCTTTCCTTACATTGCATTTATGTGAAGTAATTGTCCTATTTTTGTATTTATACGACAACAAAAGTAACTGTATTTCAAGTTAAATTGTCGGTGAAAAAGTTAATAAAAATGAAGCATACATCTTTTATAGGCATGAATCTACTTTTCCGAATACCATTGAACCATCTCCATAAACACAATTTAGTTTCGTTACAAACAAAGCGTAATACAGTAATTTACTGTTTGTCACTGAATTAAATGTAATTCATACCTGCAGTTGACATTCGCTAATGGAGGAGGTGCACTATCACTGAATAGTTCCAAATACATAGGCAAACAAATACCGAAGCAAGAACTAGGAAAGGGGAAATTCTAAAATCATAAATCCAAAGACATCTGACTTTGAGTTACAAAAAATACTGCAAAATTCCCTTCAGTGACCCTTTTTAAGGAATATAATTGGCTGTTATGGGGTCATCGGTTTGTACAATGACACACGAATCAATCAGAATTAAATTTGAAGAAACTTAAAACTCAAAAAAGATAAATTAACATACTAAAAAAAAATATTTAAAAATTGAGGTTAAAACCAGCAAGCAGGGTTTGAGACGTCCGAACGAATAACTTAATGTTTAAATGCTTAATGTACATGAAACTGATGAGGTAGGTCATTACTGTACAAACGTTTGACAAGATATAACATCAGCATGAAATAACTTTAGATACAAGAAAATCACCTGAAAAAAATTGTATAAAACATACATTAAAATGCAAAGTTAACAGAAAGAAAAGTTAAAAAACACTAACAGAAACGTCAGTCGAAGCAAAGAAGGAGTGGAATTTACAAACACATGGTAAAATCAAGGACACAGAAAACAATGACGTTAGACAGATACAAAGCACAGAAATAGAATTCACAACATTCAAAACAAAGGCACTCACATTGTGAACTCCAGTGAAACTAAAGTGACATCAGGTGCTCCGGAAGGGTAAGCATGTCCTGCTCTGGTAACAGCACCTGTCACACTGTAAGCGAGTTAATCTAGGAAAATGTCAAAATCGGTAGTCAAATCCGGAAAGAGACATGTCCGCTTTCATTTGGGATATTAACATGTCATATATGTCCATGATGTTATGGTGACGGTCATAGAATTTCTGTTGGGAAATTAACATAGGTTGAACAGATCCCTAACTTAGCAGTTTTTGGGACAGTGTTTTGCTCTGTTAAAAATCACTGTAAAACTCCCCCTTCCGCATTAACGAATCAACTGTAGAATGTACACTCCATAGGCTGGAGAGGTAGTTATATTGCTTCTAAGAAAGGGAAAGTTCACGATTGGGAAATTAAAATCATCAGGCTTGTCATTAGCTTTCAAACGTCCATCTTCGTCAATTTACTACAAAAGTTCCAGGTACGAAGCTGAAGTAGGCGTATCAGTTGTTTCTTTAATTTCAAGCTCATTGGAATAGATCTGATGTAAATATTCCTTAAATTTAGGATTATAAAGAGAAAGTGTATAGCCGATGTAGCGGAAGCTGAAACTAAAAGACTGAGCTAAATGTTTTTGTTCTTTGTGTAAAATAAGGCCTGAGCTGTAATGCAAATTAAACAAAAATAAATCACTGTTCATATTGGCCGCATTTGAAACTGAAAAGTTTAAGAGCATGTGCTTACAAAGAATCAACTCGTTTTTTGCTGTTCTAGTGTGCGAAGTAAAAAAATACAAATCTGTTGGAAATAATATAAAGTGATGTTTTAATAACTACAACTATGTATCTGATCATAAATTTATGATATAATGAAAGTAGAATACCGACTCGGAAGGAAGAGAAGACGTGAACCACAAAAATGTCTTGACATGTCAAAACAAGAAAACAGTAGGACAAAAACGTGAGACATTAAAATTTTTTAAAAAATAACAAATACATCGGCAAACGAATACCGTAGCAAGAACTTGACAGTCAAAACGAAAACACTTACAGTGTGAACAGAGTGACATGAGGTATTACAAATAAAAATCTAGTTTTTTTTTTTAATTTCATCATCTCAAACCCTAAACACAAAATTATTCTCATTAGTGAGAAAAAAACAGTCTTTGAATGATGCATATAAAACAAAATAGCCTGGAAGACTACTTAATTGTAGGAAAAAATACTAAATAATCTACATGTAACTCATAGAAAACTGATGAATTTGTCCATAAAAAAAATATTTTTAACGTTCGTATGCATTTTGTTTTGTTTCATGTTTTCTTTTTTTTTTTGTTTGTTTGTTTGTTTTTTCTTTTTTTTTTGTTTGTTTGTTGTTTTTTTTTATCAATATCAATCTATATGCAAAAAAAGTAATGTTTTCTTCGGAATATTCAAGTTAGTAGATGAAAAGGTATACTGGCTGATGGTAATGATGGGTCAATTTGATTGATGAAAATCCTTTTTCTAAGATCCTTTATTTAGATTTGAAATATTCTTACATAGCTGTACCTATTAAAGTGCATGTATATTACTAATGGGACACTATTAAAGGCGTGTTAAAGAGTCGACAAATGTTATTTACTACATACATTGCTCTTTTATATGTGAAAGGTTATTATACATGAATATCATTCTCATTTTAAGCTCGTCTCACAAAGTTTAGAATGATTCTTGGAGTACTCCCGACAATTATACCCGCTTTCGTGCCTGTGTCAAGATTAAGACACAGAACAAGGTAGAGTCATCAAATTTTGTATTCAGATTATCCTTGTGTTATCTAAGGTCCCTAAGAAAAGGGAAGCTTTTTTTTATATTTTCTGCTTGTTTTTCTTCCATTTAAATTTATGTCAGAGTTTACATTTCAGTTACTGTGCTTGGTAGGATAATATTACCCATGCGTTTTGATGCATTTTTTTATGGTAGGTCAGTATCCAGTCACTTTACGTACATTTTTCTCGTTATCGCTTTACATTAAAGATCAAGTCCGAGTTCGTACCTGATTAAATTGTGGATCATTTAACCATCTCTGGCAGAACTCCAGCATCTAAGCCAAATGAGGTCACATTGATCTACTTTTTCCGCTTAGTCGCCTAACATTCAAACTTATGTCCAGGAATATATATTTGTTACCGTTTACAGATTAAATTACAAAGCAGACGCCACCATCTGCAAACTACCGTCTAGTTCAAAATATAGAAATAAGAACAGACGACACCGTCTGTATATAAAATTAAACAGTTAAAATAACAAGGCAGACGCCACAATTGAAAACGGAGACCCTACCGTGTAAAGAAAGACGATATTTTATTCATGTTTTGTTCGGTCTTTTTCTTTTCAAAAATTAGAAAAAAAAATTAAATCAAAATTTAAGAATGGCTTTTTTTTTATTTCGAATAAAAACCACTGATACACAATAGCATAACACAGCCAAAACTTTACCTTAATAGTTTGCTTCGATGATTATTGCAAAAATTGTTACATTTTTACTAAGATTCACCTCTGAATCATGATTATTCTATTTTGGGTAGTTATTTTTCCCCGCGGAGAATCAAAATTGTTTTCTTTGGCGTTTGTAACATAATATGAAGAATCAAGGTGTTTACTTTATGATCTTTTTCTTATATTTTCGTCATTTAGGAACTTATAAACTAACTTACATTAATCAAATCTTAC
The DNA here is from genome assembly GCA_002080025.1 of Modiolus philippinarum. NCBI lineage: Eukaryota > Metazoa > Mollusca > Bivalvia > Mytilida > Modiolidae > Modiolus > Modiolus philippinarum. The sequence goes on from MJUU01009875.1 coordinate 51,283, forward strand.
AACATCTACTGTCCGGAGCACCTTATGTCACTTTCAGTTTCACTAGAGTTCACACTGTGGGTGCTTTTGTTCTGAATGTTGTAATTTCTGTTTCTGTGCTTTTTATCTGTCTAACCTTATTGTTTTCGCGTCTAACGTCATTGTTTTCTGTGTTCTCGTTTTTGCCCTGTCTTTGGACTTCGATTTTTGTGAATTTCACCCCTTTGGTCCTTCGGTATTCTACTGCCGTTGTTCTCTCAAGGTGACAAACAATGTGCATAGAACATATATGTACTAACAATAATAGTACTTCTTTATAGTCATGAGTATAATTAGTGCATCGGTAGGCTGTGTGCCTGAATGCCAACATTTTATAATATCAAAGAATTTTGTTGGTACTCATTAGTGAGGATAAAGGGCCCCATCTGGGATAATTATTGTACCTGTTTATTACCTAGGAATATTGTTTGGTGTTGATTAATTGTCTTCATTTTCTGTGCTAAATGGTTGTATTGTATTTAAACTCTTGATTTAGAGGATTCTCATTTCAGTTCTTAAAAATATATTTCCAAAAAATAAATCTCAATTTTAGTGTTGGGCACTTTTTTTTTTTTTTTTTTTTTTTTTTTTTTTTTTTTTTTTTTTTTTTTTTTTTTTTTGAGAAGTGAATAGAGAATCAAATTTAAACTGATTTTACATAAAATAAAATGACAACAAACATTTGTTAATATATTTTTTTGTATCTTAACAACCCTTTTCATACATTATTTCATATATTATAGATGAGATGATACTGCAATGTACAAGAAATAACAAACACCATTACATTATTTTGGAAGCACTAAATACACTAGTAACCACAATCAATAGCACTGTTCAAACTTCAAAATGTTTTATAAACTATTCAGCCAAGATGGAGTAACTGTGATACTAGATCTACGTAGTCCATGAAGTCGATGATGTTGTTGGTGAGTCTTTCTTTCAGTGTGCTGATTCGGCTGTGGATGGTCCTATACTTCTTCGGTCTGGGTTGCTGAGTTCCCCCCGGCTTGTAGATGAATCTGATTATCTCGTTGGCGGCTTGGATGTCCTTGAAGGTCTGGATGATGGTGTAGATATTCGGGTGACTGTGTTGAACTTTCTTCTTTAGTTTTCCGTTCCAAGCTTCCAGGTGGTTGGTGGTACGCGGTCCTTCCGTGCTGAAGTGGTTCCATAAGGTGCGGTCACTGTCGATCCATTGAGTGATAACGTAGTCTGTGAAAGGTGTGGTGTCTACGGGTAGGTCAGTGTCTTCTAAATCCTGGAGTGTGTTGAACCATGCATCCTCTACTTGGTGGACTGGAACAACTGGGTACATCACTCCATCAAGTTGAACGTGTATGGTGTAGATCTGGTGAAATAGTGTTGGGCAGGTGTAGAAAATCTCATCATGCTTTAGCTTAGAGAACTCATTTACAAAACTGACAGTAGATTTGGAATTCAGCTTGGATCATAAGGCTAAGCACATCTTATTAAAGGCTTATTAGTTTTAGCAATAAGTAGTTACTTTGTGTTTTGTAAGCTTATTATCTAATTATAAACAGTTAATTTTTCATCTTAATTTTTCTAAATCTCCTTATAACTCTCAAAAAATTATGTATATATTTCTTTTTCTTTTTGATTTTATAATATTTTTATTCATATTTTCTCACATTTTTTTCTCAAATTTCACAATAATATTTACATAATTTAAATAATTTCAAAAATTTAATTTTTTTTTTACATTTAAGACAAATTTCTTTACATTTTATCCAAATTAATTACCAAATTCATACACTTTGTCCACCTACAATTTACTTATTTGCTAAGTTATTATATCTAATCATGCCAATCAGTAAATATAATTAAGCCCCTTATTGAACCCCTTCATAACTACTGAAACAACAATATTTAATTATGTGATTTTAAAAATGTTGGCACTGCTAGGAAAAATTTCACTTTAATGTCCCGACATAAGGCCACATCAAATTAATTAATAGATTCTCATCCCCACCCGCCCCATTTTTTCTAAGCTCAATTTTTTTTATTTTCAATTATACAGAAATTTTCTTTAAAATCCTATCAATTTTAATGAAAATCAGTAAAAAATAAAAACCTCCCACCCACCCCAAATTTTTTGTAACAGGTGGATGAGAATCTACAAATTAACTTGATAGGGCCTAACACACACCTATATAATATATTGTTGGAAAGATCTGAAACAGTTATTTTAGATAAACCAGGTCGTCGAACATTTTACCGGCCGATTTATAAAATATTAAAGGTCAAAGGTCACATGCATAAAAATCGTTCTATTAAAAGGTGAGGTGTTCAATCGACAGTCGTGAAATACTGAAATAATTTACAAGAATCAAAACGATTTAGAAAATATCCTTTAATGTTGTTCCTCACTGCCCAATTAACTAAAAACCGAAGTTACAGTTAGTTTAATTTCTGTATATACGCATTTCGACAACTTATATCCCTTCACTGTAGATAAAATCTAAACATTTGGAAAACCATAAACTCAAAGATATTCAAAAAACTGATAGAGAACAAATTACCAATATGATCAAAATTGTAAAGCTAAAATGAGCTAGGGACAGAGCTTTGCGTGAGGGAGATAATCCTTCTTTTTTTCCACAAAATTCACAAATAATTAATACACCGTCTACACTGCAAAATGACTTCAAATGACGTTTTCATATTTGCATTTGTTTTATTTACTTTAAAGAGAGTTTAGTTTACTAACATTTCATTATTCGTTCTACAAAGTGACCGAATACCCTTGCATGAGGTAACGTCGATGACGACGCGTTTCTCGGATAAAAACGTTAAGAATCGGATCGCTGAGACACACGGTGCTGCAATAGAACTTTCAAAATTATCGTAAGGACTTCTTAATACAAGTTGACAACCTATGATTGTTTAGCCATTCCGTCCATGTGACCGTCTTTTTTGTGTGTCCGTCCATCTGTCCGTCCAAACATTTTTGCGTTTTCAATTACCAGTTTTCGGTACATCCCAAACTTAATCAGGAATTACGGACAATTTCACAATACTACCACTATCACAAGTTCGTTGGAAAAAGGGTAAACAATAGAAAACAAAGAGCTTCATAGGCATCTGACAGGCGTCTGAAAGCTCAGCTGATCTATCTGTTTTTCAATATTTAACCGTAGCAATTATAATCTGTTCTTTGAACTGACCTCGGCTAGTTGATTTGACCTGACTGATTATGAGAAAAGTCCTTGGTCAAAAGTTTGGACTGATTTTTTTCTGTCCTACGTTTGACGCCATTTAATTGATATTTTCATATGTGGAGAAGATCAATCTTACCCTTCCGAAACCTCTTGTTTTTGTGAAGGTTACGCTGCTAGTGCTTTAGTTTTGTGGCGTTTCTGTTCTTTTTTGTTTAATTGTTTTGTCTTCGTCAAATTGTCTCCATTTGTGTAGAATCTAATTTGCCGCGCGTTTGATTTTTTTTTATAGAGTCCTTTCTATCTTTTTGCTTCGGTAAGTTTGTATTCATAAAGAAACCCTTCAACACCACTGGGTTTGAGTCAATGACAAGGGTACACGCCTGTAATGTTGGCATGTCTGTCTAATGGAATTCTCCGAAAAATAATAAGACCTAATCAAAATGACAAAAGAGCAGAAACACTTTGCTCGTATAGAAAGTTAGATTAGAGAACTACAGTGGTTCAAATTTTGAGATAATTAATCTAGCTGTTAGAGCCTTGACAGATGCCTATGAAGCTCTTTGTCTTCTGTGGTTTACCTCGATTCTAGTGATCTTGTGATAGTGATAGCTTTGTGAAATTTTTGTAATTCCTTACAAAATTTGGGAATGAATGTCTCGACAAGTGGCATTTGAAAAAGCAATGATGTTGGCTTAATTCAAAGTGCAAGGTTATTGGTCACCACTACAAAGGTCCTCAGTAAACTGCCTTGTTATATAAAATACCAAAACCTACATAAAACGACAAAATTTTAAGTTCGAATACGATGTCACAGACGGACAGACGCGCATTTCAAAGGCCGCTGGGTAAAAACTGGTCAAACATAAGTTCTTTGGATCAAAATTGTTAGTGTCTTCAAATGTTATGAGACAACTTATATAAAAAAATCTTACGTTCTTTCTGATAAGTTCTACGATAGCAACGTGTGTCTCCTCCGATTCGGTTTTCAACGTTTTCATCCAGAAAATTCATTGTGGACATTGGGTCACTATTCCAGAACGTATATCGAGATTGAGTGAACTAGAACTCTTTTCAAAGTAAGTACAACAAGTGCAGGTAAGAAAACGTCATTTAACGTCATTTTAAAGCGGAGATGGTACATTGATTTTGCAAATTGTGAAGAGCAACTACATAGGATACCTTCAAAATCATTTTGATTCGTATAATTCATTTTAGTAATTCGCGACTGTAAATTGAATATCTATCCCCAAATTTCTAATGTTTTATACATGTGATCTTTGACCTTGGGTATTTCAAAATCGGCCGATTGAAATGTTTGACAACCTGGTTTATCTAAAAGTATTGATTTAGCTCTTTTTAACGATGTATTATGTTGCTGTATGTAATGTCTGGACATTAAACTCGTAAAATAGACGACTTTTTAATATTCTGCCGCTGTACTGTATATTATTGTTTCCGATTTGAACATGGGTGTAAGAATTACAAAGCAGACACTTTGCTAATCAATGCTAAAGACTGGTTGTTGCATTTGTGAGCTTGAAAATTTCTGTATCTATTTCAAGTTCTTAAATTTGCTATAAAAGTACGTTCGATACCATATTTAATTTTCATAATCTGAATCAGATTGAAATTGATACAATATAAAAAAAAATAAATTTATTAATTAAGTCTTTTAAACTATACAAGAAGTAACCCGCGCTTACGCGGGTCGGTTAAAAAGCGAAGAGCAAAATATTTAGCCCATGTTTGTAACAAATTCTAACCATGTCAATTGATGCCTATGTTTATATATACACCGTAGTCACCCCTATTAAGCTGAGAAATGTTTAGGTACAGGTAATGTTCAAATATCAAAAAACATACCTAAACATTATCCTGAACCGGGACAAAACGTTATCCAATGTTACTTAAAACAATAGGTTTGTTTACATTTTTCTCAACCGGGCTAAACATTATCCAACCGGACTAAACCAATTATACGCGAACTCTTCTTACCTAAACTGTTCGCCGAGAACTCAGCTTAATAGGGGTGGTAGTACATTTGAGTGAAAACTCTCATGAGAGTATCACATAACCATCATGACCATGTAAATCCCCATCTTTCTCACTTCCATGTGAACAGTGACTTGAATTTTGTTTTCCATATATTTGAGTTCTTCCTTTAGTTATATTTGACAATGTAGTTTTGGTTTCTTCTTCTTCTTCTTTT
>MJUU01009875.1:56875-72577 GCA_002080025.1 Modiolus philippinarum
TTTTTTTTTTCGAAGGTGTTTTGTTTTTTGTTTTTGCTTTCTTTTGGTTTTGCTATGTTTTGTTTCATTTAAATTTTTCTTATGTTAATTTAGGTTGCTGAAGGGATTCATAATAAAAACCTTGAATCATTGTACATGATAAACTCAATTTGCTGATTGTGAAAACTGAGTCTGCAAAATTTTTGTGTACATTAAATTGAAAGAATTTTGACTTTATACATTTAAAAAAAAATGGATAACAGGAAACACCTACAATGGCTGTAAATTATAATTACATGCAACAATCTGCAATGGAACTACACAAGAAAAACACGTATAAGACAAAAGACAAACGTAGACAACGATAGGAACTCGGGACAGCCGGACTTGGTACCGGCACTAGCAAAAGCCAGCGGTAGGGTTAAACCGGTTTATGGGTACCCAAACCTCCCCTTTATTTGTCCCGTTTCCCTATAGTATAAAAACATACGAATAAAACCCAATACAGGTAGACTACTAACTCCATGACCACAATCTTGAAAGGAGAAAAAGACAATACGTAATTTTCCGGTCACTAGGTCTCAAAGCTAATTTAACGGATGCAAGCAGAATATCTTGCCGATATCCCCTATTACGTAAAGAATGTAAGTTACGTCCCAGCTTTTCTGGATTTTTAATCAATTTCTGGCATTTTTTAATAACATTTCCGTAAAATTGAGGACTAGAATGAATACATGAATATCCCTTCCGAACATTTATGTTCCAAAATGTTTTGGAAATAAATTTGCAAAATCATGGTCAACCAACTGGCAAAACTTGTACTGAACGAAGTCAAAAGTTTACACTGCAAGCTTATATAATCGGTCGTTTAAAAGACAACATTATATACAATTTTCATGTTTTCCTATTGATAAGTATTTGTGTGGTCATTTTAGGTGATGAATCTAAAACAGAATGTAAGCGTGGGTTGTAAATCTTGACTTCGATTCAGTGAAAGTTTTGCCACTTGGTTGATCTTAGCAATATTTTTAGGACATGGACAACCATTTGTTTTGATTTGGGGGGGTGGGGGTTGAAAGATTTTGGAATTAATAATTGGAGGTGGCACAGGGCTATTTTCGTGCAGCATGTTTGCCGTTTTTTATTTGATGTGTTGCCGTGCTGGAGGATCGTCATTTGCCGTGTTTCGTGCTAACCAGAAAAAGGGCATCATGCAAGCTAAATTCTTATTTTTTGTTCCTCGTGTTGTGACATTTTATTTCTCGTACACCTGTGCACGGCACCCCCTGTACGACCATCATAATTGAATCCTCATTTTAATGCAAATAAAAAATATGTTCTCAGCCACATGAAAAAATGAATGCTAAATTGAATTAAAAAATGCCGTTTTCTGAGGGAAAAAGATTATTTTGAAGACAAATTTAGGAAGTACAAAATACTACATTTATATGTCATATCACAAATATTTTGGACTTGGCATGGTTTCAGAGGAGATGCGGCTACGCCATTGTGTCTACGCACACTCAAATTTGCCCTAAACCATTTAACTTTCTGCCACACTGTGAAAAATGTATTTAAGGCCTAAATGTTTTCCAGAAACACATTGTTGTCTCATATTTTTAACATGTTCTATACTCTAAACATGTTTAGACCCTAAACATGTTTAGAACCTATGCATGTTTAAATTTTATGTGTATAGCTTGTAGACATGTTTGTCACATTATGTGTTCAGGTCATTTATTTTCAAAATTAAAATGTTGATATAACCTACAGAGTTTATCAATGCATCTTTGTTTTTGCATGTGAATTGATCAGTCTTGAATATTTTGACATCGACGGGAATGAATGCTCATAGGGATTTGAAATGTAGATCCAGCTTATAAACTTTAAGTGCTCAACATAGAAACATTTACAGTTGTTAGAAATTGAATGAACAAAATGATATTATCTGTATTTCCCACAAAAAATGTTTAAACATCTGATCTGACAAGCCATTACAAAGTAAAAAAACTGATCAAATCAAAGTAAAAAAACTGATCAAATCAAATGAAATATATTACTGTAAGACCTTCAAAAAATTTTCTGTTATCCTCATACATGAATATTTAATACAACACTTTTCCAATTGTCAAGATTTGTAACAAAATGATCACTTGTTGTGGTTGTTGTTGTTTTTTTTTTTTTNTTTTTTTGGCTTAATTTGGTCGACAGCGTCATAAAATATCATAGGATATTTAAAACAAATCGTATAAATTTATTACATATATTATTTATATTTGAAAAGAGCGAATGTCTGACAGTGTACTTCAAGGAATATCCAACAACAACATAGTTCACAGAATGTCCGGGACCTAGGTGGCCGAGTTGTAAATGTAGTTCTACATGTACAACCACAGTAGTCTATCACCACTGCAGTGTGAGTTTGCGCCCCTATTTGTATATTACAAGGAAGGGGTGAACTCGACTTACAATCGTGAGTGAAAAGGTATGTCAGTTACCTGCCCAAGTTCGGTGGTTCTCTCCGGGTACACCGGCTTCCTCCACCATTAAAACTGACTGTCATGAAATAGCTGAAATACTGCTGAAAGTGATGTTAAATCCATATCAATCAAGCAATCAACCAATCAATCAATCGCAGAATGTCCAAAAATATCACTCAAGGATCCAACAATATACAATGTAGCTCAAGAAAACTCCAACAATATAGCTCATGGATACATCTTACTGTCATTTATGCTTAAGTTTTAAAATCATTAAAGCGTTTCGTAGAATAATAACGTACATGATTGTTTTTAAATTTAAATTCATTGACTTGTTTCGAACCCGTTCTAGAAAGTAAGAAGTAATATTCCAACGTGGTACCGTTAATATGAAAAAGAAAGGAACTGGGGTAAATGTCAAGGAGACAACATCCCATATCCAGGTTAAAACGACCCAAAACAAAGCATCTATGTTTACTAACAGACATATTCTGTGAAACAGATAGTCAAAAAACAGGGACTGAAAGCAAAATAAAAGTACTATAAAGCAACAAAGTCAAAGTACAGTGATTCATGCATTTAAATAATGTCTTACAAAAAATTGCTTGAATAACTTCAATTAAAATTTGCATAATGATATCACGTCAATAAACACAGAAGGCAAAGAATATCCGTGGATCTAAACCAGCGTTAACCTAGAAAATACGTGCAAAAATCATACAAACAAAAATGCGAAATGTCTAAATTGTCACTTAACAATGAAGGGATATGTAGTAAATGCAAATGAGACAAAGTCTCTACAAATACATTGTAATACTAAGCAATGGAACAACACTTTTTGTTGTTCTTCATCTTGAAGTCACCATGAGGCCATGAACAATGAGCTTTACTCACACCCCATAGCATGTTCAAGACGGCCCCTTGCACTGGTTTTAGCGGAATTCATTGCTAATTGGGTAGCGACGCTACATCCATGCTTTATTTAGCTTTAGATCCATGGATGCGGGATTGTCAACAAACAAAATCTTAACTGGCAAAGTGTTCTTACAACCGCTGTTATCCATTGCCCGACAAAAAGACTAATAGAAGACAATCACAACATATAAACAACCACAGGGCACTCATCGAGTCAATAATAAGAAAACTTGGCATAATAAAATCATGAGATGTGGGCACAATAAACAGGTGGTCAGAATAACAATTTAAAATTACCAAACAATAAAAAAGGGCCAAAATGTGAAAGTATGATACCGCATCCGTATGAGAAATTCTTACCTTAATTCTTCTATTTTCGCTATAATATACTAGTATCTGTTTTTCACGTCTATCCCTAGAAAATAATCTTTTGTTCTCCTCCTTGTTTACACTGTCTTCCTTGTTTAGAGAAAAAGGCTCACCACGCTGTTTCCTTTGTGTAAAATGATATCTTTGGCGGGAAAGTTTTATGTTTTCTAACTCTAAACATGTAAAATGTAACATGTTCTAACCCCAAACGTATAAAAAGTAAAATGTTCTTACTTTAAACATGTAAAACATTACATGTTCTGAGTCTTAACATGATCAGAAAATAAACATATTTAGGATTCATGTGAATTTCAACATTTTCCTAAAGATGTTAAGGCTAAACATGTTTCAAATAGTGTTCAGAGCCTAAACACATTTTTTACAGTGCACTCTGCGACAGCTCTTGTTTTGATCTGTCTCCTTAATTATATTATAATAGTTTGTATGAAGCTGATACGCCATTAGGCTATTCTTTTGATACTATGAAATATGTAGCATTTAACCTACACTCGGAAGTGTTTGATCTCAAAAGTGGTAGATAAAGTCGAACGATACCTTACGGAGCTCATTGAGATTTATATTTTTTGCTAAAATTTCTTACATTTATATATGACTAGCTCCACACAGCCACTGCTTCAAGAGAAAAAACTGGACAATTCTAGTTGCACTACAGTTAATTAAGTAATTTTCTTTCTGCTCATCAGCTTGAATGTAATAACAATTTGCATCTTATGAAAAAAATAAGTAATTAAGTTTGAAACCTGCTGGAATTTCACTGTAAAAAAATCAATATCATCTCTTTAAGAAAACAAAAATATTCAGCTCAGGCTATTAGCTTTGACTCTATTGAAAAAGAACTTTGCCCGATACGTTTGTTGACGACCCCGCATCCATGAAAAAGTGAATACATCCATGTAGCGTTGGTTAGCATTCAGCAAGTGAACTCCGCTCAAACCGATGCTAGAGGACGTCTTGAACTTAATTACTATGATGTAGGGGTGAGTTTTCTCTTTGTTGAAGGCCTCGTGGTTCCTTCAAGATGAAGAACAATGAAAGCGTTGTTCCACATGTACCATGCGTTTATATGGATTTTGTCCCATGTACATTTATTCCATATCCCTTTAATTGTTCATTTCCCTGATTAATAAAATATGGAATCTTTACTTCCATTCTACTGTAGATTGACAAAAAAACGTCTGATATAAAATGATAACAAGAAAAACACTACAATGGCAAAAAAAAGGTACATGCAACAAACCAAGGAACTTAACTAGAAAAAAAACACATAAAGTTCAAAAGACAAACGCAAACAACGATTAGAAGTCGGGACAGTCGGACATGGTACCCGCACTAGCCATCGGTATGTGTTTATTTTACTGTCACATTTTGAACTTTACTTTATATATCAGTAAAAATGTTACTAACGAGCAAAAACATTGTTCCAGAAGTTGTTGAGTTAGACATAACGATGATTTCAAAATTTTCAAAATATTCCAAAGGTCCAGTCTTTGAAAATATGACGTGTCGATATTACAAAAGAAAATGAATATTTTCAGTTAGATTTGATGTCATGATTTTTATTGAACTAACTCAAGGTCAGTCTGACAGGCGTCGGATACGGAGCAGCATAGGTTTGTCATTCAGTAGCATTTAATGTCACTGAAGGTTTTTGTAATAGTAACCGCTGTTAACGCTTCGTCTCAAATATTATGTTTGCTATTTTTACATGTTTTGTGGGTGTCAAATGATCTTTTTTTTCTTTCGGTTTTGTCGTTGCTGTTAGGACTAATATTTTTATTTAACTTGTGTTCTGTCAATCTACTATTCTACTGTCCAATTGATTGATACTATTATAGGGGTCTTCTTGATCTCGTTTGAGGGGGTGAATACTGTTCACCTCTTGTTGAAGACCCTCAAACGACATCAAGATGTAGACAGGAATAAAAGCGCTGTCCTTGATAAACTGGAGTTTTCTATGTATCATGTGCGTTTTTGTCACATGTGCATTCACTGCATATCCTTTCATTTTTCCTATTATAAAGTAATGTATAAGGAAATATTTTTTTTTATCTTAAATACTTATTTGAACAATAATGGATAAACACAACCCCAGGTAGACTAGATGGCGAACAGTCAGATGCTATCTACAGGGTGAAAAGGACTTTTACTCTTCGAATGACTTCACCTAGTCATTAAAGAATATAGGACAAAAATAGTTTTTGACCTCCAATATAAAATATAATGATGACTCGGCAAATTTGCACTTTTTTGGAAGAGCTCATATAGTTGTAAGGGCCAAATCAAAGAAAATGCCTAAACAAATATTATTCTGGCTAAAAACTATTTATCTATATTCATTTTTACTTTTTGCAATAATTTGGCCTGTTTTGTAGGCTACACTTCTTAAGGCGACACTTTATTGTATGGACAAAATTGTCGAAAAAGTGACCGTATTAACAAAACTTCTATTTTGATAGAATGTTTTGGTTTATTGATAAAGATTTAATTATTATGTCTTAGAAATGTTGATTTTATAAACTCATACCTGTTTTTGTAAACAGACTGGCATTAGCTGAAAGATAAAAGGTCAAAAATCACAAATTTGAGGCCCAAAATGGGGGTCTTGGGACATAGCCTTAGTATGATTTCAATTTATTTAAGCAGATCTCTTGAAAATTTCAACTATTTATAAATATATGATTTTCTTTTACAATGCTTGGGAATGATCACTATTGTAATAAGTTAGGAACTTTGTAAATGTTTATTGGATGGTTCAGGGGTCTGTTCACTCTCTTGTATTGCTTGTCTATTACCCGTCATGTAATATATAGCTAAATAAAAGAAAGATATCTTCAAGAGAAATTAAATTTAGCCTTATTTCATGCTTTAAAAGTTCTTTTTTTTTATTTTTGGAAGGCATTCTGAATATTTTGGACATGTCAAAGGCATGCTGTAAAAGATGGAGTGGTGTTGTATGACCTTCAATGAAAATTTGACCCTGACCATAGTATATTGGCCAATGCTTGGCTAGCATAGCATAAAAAGTGATGAAAATAAGTTTTTCAATTTGATTAAAACAAATCTTAGCCTTTTCTAGTTAATTGTATAACCAAAAAGTACTTGGTATCATTTTAGCATGTTTCCAAATCTAGATTATCCAACTTCCAAAAATTGTAACTAAGGGTATGCTTGAAATCCATGGTGAGGTCAAGGTCAATAGGTATTATTTGTCAACCTTCATCGAGTTTTGCTCAGAAATGGACTGCCTTACACCAGAAGCTATTTGGACCACATATCAGTTCAAAAGTTTGCATGTATAGGTTGCACTAAGGTGAACGAACACAATTCATAAACCACGCCTCTTTTGGGGAAGAATACACACATGAATATTCATGTGCAGTACATAAAAATAATGATTGCCATGTAATCAAAACAAATGTTATTTTATAGGGATGTATTAAGAAAAAATAAAAATGAGGACCAGATGTGGTTATTTATTTGAACAAGTTTTCTAGCCGTCAAATAGTCAGTGGAGCAGGGACAGAATTTTAGCTAAAAATTTGTACGTTCTTGAAAGGTCAATATTTGGGAGTATATGCCGCACAGCATTTTTTTATTCTTGGAAAAAAAGTGGTACATGTCATCTTTTAAAAGAAATATAAGAATCTTTATGAAAGTTCCTCATTCTGAGTGACAGCATTTGCTTTTTAATGAGTTCTTATAGGAATTTGCATTGTGGCTTATTACTTGATTCTTAGGCAAGCATGAAATGTGAGAAAACATAGATTCGGCTTAGTGCTAATCAATCCCGTCTAATATTACGGGATATTACCAACCACCAATCTTGAATGTTCATTGGTACTATTTTTATCAATGTCTGGAAGTCTCGGTTAGCTCCGCTACGTTATCTAAAATATAACGCTGTAGAAGACAAAAATGATAACCATTTAGGATACTAAGATTACCTTAACGTGATGTAGATGTAGATAGATGACAGAGGGGTTTAAATAACTAGTTTTGCATGAAAAATTCACGATTACCCGCTCAATTTGGCATGTTTAAATTTTTTGTTATCAGTTAAAATGATAACATTAATATTTTTGTTGCAAACATGTACTTTAAACCTCATTGATGCAATTTGGACAATTAAACGGAGTGAAAATTTTAAAAGGGGCAAATTTCATCATCGTTCTGGTATGTTAGAATTGATATCCGTTAATTTTTTTAAATATTTATTTAAAAAAATGGTTTTTAAAACTTGAAGATTGCATTTACTTCATTTGAGATGGGTACTGTAGCAGTCAGTATAACAACATGCGTTTCATTTAAAACTTTACTAACATCGAGTAAATTATAAGACAGTTGCTTGACTTCATACATTTTGATTCGAATCGGAAATGTAAGGGCGATTCCAAAATCTTAAATACAAGCAGAGTTGAAGGAAATAAAAGAATCAATTTATAGCAAGACGACTTAGCTGTAAATGTTTAAAAACTTAAAATGGATTTTTTTTCGCAGTGAGCACAATCTTTCTTAGTTGCCAGACGTATTAAGATGTTTTTTTAAAATGAAATAGATGGAACGATGCAAACAGCTTGGGAAGGTCGCAACATATCATCAGAATGTATTTGCTTAAATGCCTATTTATGTATATTTTAAAGAGGTTAATGTAATATACATTTATTGTCTTTTGTCAACACTTTACCATTGGGCAATCTGCTTCGTGTATCTTTAATCATATTATTATTTGAATGTGAATTAAGGTAGTAGACACTGGGATATGGGAGATAACCCGTTTTTTCTGCACAAATTACTTGTTTCGATTGATATGAATAAAACAAAAGATTTAAAATATTCATCCAAAAAAAAAAAATCATGTTATCTTGAAATGGCTCTCCTTTTATAAAATATTTCAAAGTACCTACATAATAACTAGGTTATGAATGGCATCTTAAAAATATAGAAATAGATGAAAGTCGAAATTTTGAAAGGGAGGTAACTCTTTCTGCTTTACGTTCAGAATTAAGAAATAGTACGACTTTTTATGAAGTTTTTCTAAAATTGTAAAAAAATAGGACGGTGAATTTTTATAAAATTTTAATGCTTAATTTATATGTGTGGTATATGTGTGCTAGACCTTTAATTTCCCATTTTTGTTGAAAATTGATTGTAAGGATTTTCATCTAGGAGAAATTGAATGAATCTGTGTTTTCAGCAATGACAACGTATTTTCTTTTTTACTGCAAATCAACGCTTAATGCATGTTTATGATAATTATTATCTCATATTTAGGTCACAAGTTTCTAAGAAGAAGTTTGGCAATGTATAGTCTTTTTATGCAAATTCGTATACGCTTCATGGTGATTTCTAAACAGTATATGAGACTGGGATAGGGGTGTTTCTGTGAACTATAAATCAAAATTCTTAGGGTGAAAGTTTCAAAACTTTTTCGAGATATATTAGTACATAATTGTTTCATACTGCTAATTTAAAGGAAATTGAATGTGTGGAATATTTTGGGGTTCCCAGGTGTAATACCTTAATGTAGAGAAAATAAAAGGAAACACATACAATGGCAGAGAACACGGAAGATTAAAGGAAGTGCTGATTACAAAAATCAAAGCCCATAGAAATGAAAAAAACGAAAACAAGGGAAAAAAGACAAAAAAAGGGACGTGACACAGGCACAAGGCACGAAAGTAAAAATATGACATTCAGAACTAAAGTTTACACTCCAGTAAAAACCGGGAACGGCGTCAGGTGCTCCGGAAGGGTAAACATGTCCTGCTCAACTAGCAGCACCAGTCACACGATCAGTGAGAAATATGTTGATTTTAAAGATCTGTTTGGTGGCTAATTTAATAATATTATTATCTAACCCATAAACAAAAATCAATGAAAAATTTATGGTACGTGTTACTTAAATGATAATCACACGCCACAATCCACCAGGGAATTCCAGAGAAAAATAAGTAAAAAACAAAAGACGAGAAGACAACGATAGAAACTCGGGACAGCAGGACTTGACACTGGCACTAGAAACTGCTATTGGCAGGACCAAATTGGTTTATGGGTACCCAAACCTCCCCTTTCTCTATACCGTTTTCCTACAGTATAATAGACATACGAATCAAACCCAAAACATGTGGATAACTACCTCCATAATCACAATCTTGAAAGGGGCAGAGAATACGACAAATCTTAATTTTTAAAGATGGGTCAAGGGTTACTCACCGCTAATAAGTCAGCTATCTCAAGGATCCTAGTCTCCTGGTAAAATACTGCCGCAATATCAAGAAAGATCAAACTCAAAACTTTCCGAAGGATTTGGTAAAGAATCATTGTATTTTCAGGAGAGACAAGTTTGTGTGTAAAATGGGCTCTTTATCCTAAAGCTTATTTCAATTTAACGGATTCAAGCAGAATATCCCCTAATACGTAAAAAATGTAAGTTAATTCAAAGTTTTTTCTGGATTTTTTATCAGTTTCTGGCATTTTTAACAACAGTTCCGTAAAACTAGGTTTAGAAAGACCCTTTGTTATATGTATGTTAAATCGTGTATTTTCATTTTCTTTTTCATAGTGCATTCTGTTAAACTGTCTGCAAATGTATGAATATACATGTAGCAAAATGTTGGAATGGAAGAAATACATGACTTATATAACATCTGAATCTTTTTGAGTTATTGATTTTTAGGTTTCACTCCAGCAGTTGATGAATGATATAGTTTCAGCGTATTTTTTACATGAAATGGAAAGGCAATGGGGTAAACGTCAAGGAGACAACATCTTATCTCCAGGTTTAAACGACCCAAAATAAAGCATCTAGGTTTAACCGTACGGTCTTCGACACAGCAAGGAACCTCACACCATATAGCAATGGTCCCAAAAAAGGTTAAAATTTGAATAAATCAATGGAAGCAAACAATATCCAATAACCCGAATAACAAGAAACGTAAATTTTATTAGAAGACAGGGACAAGCCAATGACCAACATATTCCTGACTTGGGAAAGACGCAAAAATTGCTGTGGGGTTAAACTCGCTTTCTTTGATCCAAACCCTCCCCCTATGTGTGGTGAATAGCAAAAACAAATAAATACACAAAATGACTAAGTAAAAATCAAACTAGAAGAAAGTCCAACTTATCAAAACAAGTACCCTTACAATCAGGGATGGGCACGATTACTTTGAAATGTAATCCATTATTAATCGATTACATGGCATATTTTTGTGTAATCGATTATTAATCGATTACACATGTATCTAAATGTAATCGATTACAATTGATTACTTTATTAGAAGTAATTGACAATTACTTTCGATTACCTTCGATTACATTTCTTTAAAAAGGCATATAATATTATACATGTTACATTCCTGAGATACATGAACCTTTGTACACTGAATTGTCAAAAATTGAACCTAAAGTGGTACATTTGTGACAGGTTAGGTATCTGTGTTACTGTTACATTTAATCATCATCATTTTGTGAAATGTGTCATTGCATTTTCCACCATCGAAAGAGGAGACAAAGCTCAAGAGAAACATATGAACTAATGCCTCATTAATATCTTTTTTTCGTCTGTTCATTTTTTCCATAATTTAATGATTTTCTTGATATAGACTGGGCAAAATTTTGTTGACTGCTCTTTTCAGATCCTTGTAGGTGGGATATTGTTCATTTTTATGTTTTATCACAAAAAGGGAAATGAAAAACTTTTTGGTAAAAAAAAATTCTTATTATGATTTAAAGATATAAAATATGAAAACTTTACTACTAGTTCATTTAATGAAATTGACAATCAATAAATTGTTTTCATAACGCTTAAATTTGTGTTTAATTATGATAATCTGACAGGTGTGAATAACTGCCTGGGGTTAAATTGCAATTAACAGTATATTCTTGTGTAAACATCTTGTCAACAGGTACATTTAATTCTAAGCCAAAATTGTAAATATCAAAAGGAAGAAGCTAAGTTTAAACAAAAGGTCTGATAAAATGATTGAATGTTTAGAATTTTAAATTTCATCATAATCATGCAAATTGTTGAATTTCTGTACCATCTCACTATATATTCATCATTATTATTATTTTTCAGTCTTTGAAATAATGTATTTTGTTAAACATGTTAAGAGCTAAAATGCATAAATTTCAATTAAATATATCACAGTCAGGCAAGGGGCTAGTCTGTGAAAAAAAAATATGTTCAGCTATCCAAATACATGTATATTGGAAATTTTAAGTGTGTAGTAAAATTTGAGGTGGTTTCAAAACTGACAGATATGAGTATATTACAATGTATGCACTTGATCTTGATTGCTCCATCTGAAGGCAAATCTGGTGGTATTTCATAGTGATCTGTCCAAGACATGACCACACAGTAAGAAGATCTGTTCTATACTGAGATTACTGACTAGACTTGTAAGTCTAAGAATTTATT
Organism: Modiolus philippinarum; assembly: GCA_002080025.1. Classification (NCBI taxonomy): domain Eukaryota; kingdom Metazoa; phylum Mollusca; class Bivalvia; order Mytilida; family Modiolidae; genus Modiolus; species Modiolus philippinarum. The sequence goes on from MJUU01009875.1 coordinate 69,062, forward strand.
TTCTCGAATTCAATTCACAAATTTTAGGAAGATTCTATGAGAGAGAGGGATTAAAATGATGAATATTTAAAGCCTTCAGAAATAGTCAGATATGTACAATTGAAGCAACTTTTACAATTTTACTTAACACATTTTGCAATAGATCAATGGTTTTCAGGTTTGTGTGAAATGAATAATAATATTCAGCATTAGATCACATGATGCATTCCTGATACCATAAACCTAAGTGAAAATCTATGCAGATATTGCTTTAAATAAAAATGTAATTGAAATGTAATCGAAAATTAATCGATAATTACAGGGGTTTAAGCAGCTGTAATCGATTAAATTACTATTACAAGTAATCGAAAATCAGATCGATTACAGATTACTTTCGATTACTAAACATTTTGTAATGGATTACAATCGATTACGATTACCCATTACCATTACCCCAACCCTGCTTACAATAAAGCACATGAAACATGAAGACACTACACACGGGTACTGTCCTGACAAATGCTCGAAGTTACTGACAGCTAGTTTTAATTTAATTATGGTTTAAAGCATTTAGCAGCTGATCAATATTTTTGCCAACAAAAACCACAAGTAAAGATTTTTACGACAATCTGTATTTATATGTTTATGAATAAGTTTGTTCAACGGATTAATACATTTGGAAGGACAATTTTTGAATTTATGCGCTTTGTAAATGATATTTCAATTGAAGTTTGTGAAATGCCCTGTTGTATTAGAGCTCTGCAGAACAAAATTTTATGAATAAGTCAATGTATCTATAATAAAATTTAGAGAATGTTTTTATCAATTTATGATATCTAAACCCTTGATGCAGAAGTTTTTTTTTCAGTTAGACAAAGATTTCGGTCGTTGAAGTCAAAAACATCACTACATACTCGTGCATATCGAACATTATGCTGCAATCAATATTTTCATTAAAAATAAGCATTTATAAATTATAGGCTTTTGAAATATTATATGCAAAAACCCCTTTTAACTAAAATTAGCAAATGTATAGAATATATATGAATTACATCACAAATTGTATTAAGGTTATTATTTATCGTATCCTAAAGGGTGGGTTGCAATAAGGTCTACCTAGAATTTTGATTTTGATTTAATATGTTTTTATGTAGCCTATAATTTATGTAGTTTAAGATGTTGCAAAAAATATCATAACGGGCATGTGCAAGAAACGTGAGCACGTGATTTTACTTGTACTCCTGTAAGAACCACAGAGTATAGAGAATAAAGGTTGCAAATATTATGCGCTTCAATTCGTTTACTTTAATTTTTTTTTTTTTTTTTTTTTTTTTTTTGACCAAATATTCAGAGGTTCCATTATGAATATTGCCAATTATGCAAACATACGATTCAACACATTTCAATTATCATTTTGAGCATGGCTTGATCATGAGTCCTCAGTGTACTAAGGCTACTGCACACCTTTCATCCTATATTTAGAAAAGGCAAATGTACCCACAAAGTAATTTGACTGATTTATTTTTTTTCAGTTTTCAAAGAGGAAGCCACTCATTTCAGCTTGATTCTAAGAACAGAATCAGCTCAATACAATTACTGAATCCTTGTCTCAAACAATTACATTATTATCGGAGAAAAAGTTTTACATTCTGCTTCAATCAATTCAAACATATTCTCAGGTTTTGAAGATCGTTATATTTTCATTGTTAGAGGTTTCCCTACCTATTATCAAGCTTAACAAAAATACATTAGCAGTTAACAAAGGCAGGTTAGTTACAGATACATGTATGTGCTATATTTTTTCCTAGGCAGGTGATTGTAGACCTGTATATTAAACGTCATATCTGTCCAAGTGTCACCTGTATTGGAGAGTTTTAGGCGCTAACTTAATATATAGAGAGTGATAACCTTTTCTAAGTAGACCAATTCTGTTAAAGGGCAAAACCATAATCGAAAATATAAGACATAGATGGTAACATGGCAAATAATTATGGTTAAAATGAAAAGAAATCGGATAATCTTTAGAATATATTTTACATATGCACAAACAATACTCGGAAGCAATTAATTATCTCCTTGCATAGCTATAACGGATTTTTTCGGATGGACAGGATTCTTTCGGAATCGCGTAAAAGATCATTATGGATCTCTTAAACAAAATTCGTGTACGATTGTGCAAAAAAATATATTTTATATAATTGTTTTTCGTCTTGATTAGGTAGATGATCTTGTAACGGAACTTTCGGATCATCCCGTTATTCAAACATGTAAACGTTGTTGATTTTGTTGGATTATTATTACTCTTGACATCGAAGCATCCTCCTACGAAAATACTTTTGGCATTTATTTTTTTAACAAGGAAGAACTATTATATTGGGTGTAATGCAAGTATAAGTTATTTATTGAACAAAAGAAGCTTTGGCAAACTATTTAGCTCTTATTTAACACAGACGAGTGAAACTCTAAATGATTTTGGCTCCGGATTTTCAGTACAAAACCCATATAGAGTGGTCTATTTATAAATGTTCATTTTTAGAAATTAAACAAACGGTTGTAAATGAACTATTTCAATAACAGATGGGATATTTACGGAAAATATACAGGTCATGACTTCTGCTCAACATGTTTTATGTTTCATGTTTAATGCAGCCTGTAAGCTTTATATGAGTGCTTTAAACTTGAATAAGGGCAAATGTTAAAAAAATGGATAACAGGAAACACCTACAATGGCTGTAAATTATAATTACATGCAACAATCTGCAAGGGAACTACACAAGAAAAACACTATAAGACAAAAGACAAACGTAGACAACGATAGGAACTCGGGACAGCCGGACTTGGAACCGGCACTAGCAAAAGCCAGCGGTAGGGTTAAACCGGTTTATGGGTACCCAAACCTCCCCTTTATCTTTCCTGTTTCCCTATAGTATAAAAACATACGAATAAAACCCAATACAGGTAGACTACTAACTCCATGACCACAACCTTGAAAGGAGAGAAAAAGACAATACGTAATTTTGAAAGATGGGTCAAGGGATGCTCGCCGCTAAACTGCCGGCTAGCTCAAGGAGCCTAGTCTGCTGGTAGAACACTGTCGCGCTACGGAAGAAAAATCAAACTCAAAACTTCCCGAAGGGTTTGGTCAAGAATCATCATAAATTTCAGTATCAGTGAGAGGCCAGTATGTTTGCAAAATTTTCCGGTCACTAGGTCTCAAAGCTAATTTAACGGATGCAAGCAGAATATCTTGCCGATATCCCCTATTACGTAAAGAATGTAAGTTACGTCCCAGCTTTTCTGGATTTTTAATCAATTTCTGGCATTTTTTAATAACATTTCCGTAAAATTGAGGACTAGAAATGCCCATTGTAATAAGCTGTTTACGAGTAACGCCATATTTAGATATAACATGTTCATATATATTACAAAACTTCTTAAATGTATTCAACAACTTATGAAATCTGTAACCTTGTTGTAAAAGTTTGGCTGTGATAGTACGGTTACGTTCATTGAAATCATCAAGAGTAGAACAAACTC
>MJUU01009875.1:73238-83873 GCA_002080025.1 Modiolus philippinarum
TTTATCTAAAACTTCAATAGAATTTTTTACACTCCAAAAGTAATTTACACCAGAGTTTTGATAAGTTTTTTCACAGTATTTAATAACCATTTCCTTTATACAAGTAAGTGAACTAGTTAAATGGATGGATAAATTTGTAGTAGAACAGTTACTAGATGCTGAAATAAAACGAGGTTTGAAGGGATTTTTGTGAAGCTTCGGAACCCAGTACATGGTAGGTAAGATGTTATCTTTAGGTGGAACTTTAAGCATTTCTGTATCTTTATAATGTTGTTTGGTTAACGTTTTTTCGTCCCAATATGTACCTTTGAAAGTGTCTGACTTGTCCAGTTCGTTTTGTTGGACATCGATGTAGTATTTCTTTCAGACAATAGCAACGTTGTTAGAAGCCTTGTCAACAGGTACAAACACATATTTTTTACCAAGGTTCTTCAATTTTGACTTAATTCTATTTACAGACAGCTTAGGAGGTGACTCAACGTGACTCAAAGTCCTAATCATAATCGTTCTTCCAAATTTAGGCATAAATGACTAGTGGTTTTGCAATTCCTAAATTTTATTTCTCAACATCTATTTTTATATGACCTGATCTGTACTTCAATAAATATGATTTGTAAAATAAATTGAGTAGATTTTATTTAAACCACACGAGGCAACCTATTTTCAATATACTTTTTCATGTTTTTCTGTTTTACTTCAGTTTTTGAAAGCTGCCCAGTACATGTAGGACGCTTTTAATCAAATGCACGAGAAAGGCCAGTTTACTTTTTTTTCTCTTTTTTTTGTACTCAAAGTAAACGAAAACAGGAGATTAATAAGAACTATCATTGGGAGTCTGTTCGTGAGGAAAGTTCCACTTTAATATATATAAATATCAGTGCTTCTCTTACTTTAGACCCTATATATTGTAAATTGTACATATTATATTTAAAATGTTCATGAACACTATCAATGGTATGGTGGTGTTTCTGATAGCAAAATACGATGCCTATTTTTTTTTCTGTTTTTATGTTTAAGTCTGTAAATTTAACATGGAAGCATTCGTCAAACGAAACTTATCTGAGACAGATGGACAGTTCGCTTATGATTGGATATTATGTCGATGTGATGTGATGCTATTGGAACCAGAATTAACAATGAAGGGCTACTGAAGCATTAGTAAAGTGATGGAAGTTTCGAAGCAACATGGTTGAAACACATAGTATTAGATTGAACGCGACATTTCTCCTGAAATATGAAAAGTAAGTTCTATTTCTGGACCATTATTATGACTCAGTTTTGTTCAACTTGGATTAGAAGATTCTGAAAATAGAATATTCGAATGTGTTTTTCATAAGTCCCATAATAAAACTATGCTCACCGCTAGCGGCCATATTGGACGAGGTTAAAATCTGCAGGATTCTTTTTTTGCAAGGGACAATCTAATGACCGTTTTGACTAGGTTTGATCCTACTTGGACAAGAAATTCCTGAGAAGAAAACTTTATAAAGGAATCATTTAACGATCATTGTTGCTGAGTTTGGTTCTTATTGGCTCAATGATGTCAGATATTATTAATCTAATACCAGGGGAAATGCAAGACAGGAGAATCTCAGACACCCAAGGGTAAGATTTCCAGTCTCGGACGAAACTTGCTGAGTCCGAGATAGAAATCTTACTCGAGGGTGTCTGAGATTCTCTTGTCTCTCACTTCCACTGGTGTTTGATTTTATTTCTCACTGTATTTGCCCTAAAATATACTAAAATCCACAAAAAATATCGCCCATTTTCGTTTGTTTACACACGGAGTTATATCCCTTTATGCTACGTCATAGAATCAGGAATGTATACCCGAGCGCGCCATATTTTAAAAGACGATTTTTGTCATATTTTCCTGTGAAATGTTACTTCAAATAATATAATGATTTAATAATACGTAGATTAAATACACTCATGATCACTAATGAGAACAGATGTAGACTAGAAGACCCTAATGTACAAACACCATTTTTGCCGGTAAACTGCACGTGATTTTTTTTGTCTTGCACTAGTAAGTGTAAGACAGGGAAATCTCACACCGCTAAAAATAGGAACTGCTATGTCTCAAAAGTGAGAAAAGAAGATCTTTCATGCATACCTCATGGTGTCCAACTTTGAAATGCGTTCCCTTACTGGCGCTTATCATGAAAGAGATACAAACATAAAAATCACAAAGTTTGACGTGGATAACTTAGGACTTTTGTGTCCAAGTTTGGTGCTAATTGGCTTGTAGGATTCAGAAGATATCTTTGAATGCATTTCCTTACGCAATGACTATTGTGACCAAGTTTGGTTTCAACTAGTTCGATGGTTTCACATGCGAATGTCTCTGAATGCATTTCTCGTAACTAAAAATCATATCCTTTGAAGCTAAATACCATTGACTATTATGACCAAGCTTGGATCCAATTGACTCTATGGTTTCGGAGGAAAAAATATTAGAATGCATTTCTCATTAGGTGTTGTGTAAGACTATATTCTCCGCTGTCAGCTCCCTTGGATGAGTTGTGGACAAGCCGGACACATTTTTTTATAATGCTTTATTGGCTAAGACATATATTGGATAGAAAATGAAATGGTACATGTTTATAGTCTTGATACAATCCTTTTGATTTTACGAAAAAATATATGGAAAATTGTTCAATATTCAAGTATTTTGGTACATATACCAAACAGACTGGTCAAATTTGATACATACACACAGGTATCCAAAAGAAACATGTACAAATGCATGTCAAAAATGCACATACATTTGTACAAATACAAGCATCAACACAAAAGAATGCATACATATCAAACACCCACTAGAAAGCATATTGCTTAAACATTATTTAAAAAAAAACAGTAATAAAAAGGGTATAGGGGTCGAGACAAGAGGTGCGGACTGGAAAGAAAAGAACTCTACAAAGAGGCATACAGATATTTCAGTATATGTCTCTGACATGCATAATTTCAAACAATATTATTTAAAATACTATATGAACAACAAAAATAGTTGGTATTATGGTATTAACATATATTTTTTCCTAATCCTTTGCTGAAATTTAACAGATATTTTCTGTAAAAATGTACAGAGGACACAGGTGCCAAAAAATAAATATATAACCTCCTAAGTCGCATCCATTATCAACATACATACTAGTGCAAAAACTTACCAATATAAATCTTGCTACAAACAAACAGAAAAGCTGCACACATATAAAGTCTCTGTCCCTCCCTGAGGTGTGCAGCTATAATATGATATTTATGCACTTTCCATTCACTCCTAGACCTTTCATGCAAAACTTGCATACAAAATACATACACACATATACATATGCATATATCAACCCTGTGTCACGCTGTAATTCTACATATTTGTCTTTTCAGGAAACTACAGGATAGGTAACTAGGGGTTCCGGCAGTTATTTGTTTTTTCTATGGGATTATTTTTATAGAATATATATTTTTCTATTAAGATATTTTCTTTTAAGTAATTTCTCAATGCCAATCACCATTTAGTTTTGACCTATAGATATAGAATTTTGTGTAGAGTATAATTAAATTTCTAACATAATTCCTGTCTGTTTTAAGTAAATATCCAAATAGAACAATTTCTAAGTCAAGTGGCAGACTTATTTCTGTTTTTTCAAAAAGCCAATTGTTTACATCAGTCCAAACTTCTGAGATTTTTTAACAAGACCAAAAAATATGTTCAATTGTTTCGGTTGTTTGCATTTGTCTGACGGTTTCAAATTTATTTTATGAAGAAATTCATTTAGTTCCTAAAATCCTGTGGAAAATTCTGTTTTGAAAACCACTATTATTTTGAATTTTTTGTGGTTTTACAAGGCAAAAGAAATACTTGTGACCATTTAATATTTTTATTTAATATTTTTGTGCATTTTTCCTCACATTTTAAAGTACAGGAATTTGTATTTAAAACCTCATACATGTCTCTAGAACCTTTCTTAGATTTCATAATATTTTTTATATTATAAGGTATTATTAGGCCATAAATTTTTGACATTTCATAAGAAAAGACGTTCTGTGATTTCAAGTAAGCTTTGACTGATGATAGGACAACTTGATATGTAAGAAAGTTTGTGTATATATTATAAGTTTGTTGAAACTGTTGAACAGATATGAAATTTTCGGACTCTGTAAGAATATCATTTAGTAAACTCACCCCCAACCAATCATTGTATAGTACAGACTTACCATCAATTTCAATTCTTTCATTATTCCAAATATTAGTGGCATATAACTCCTGTTTATTGTTTAATGCTAACTTTGAAATTAATTCACTCCATGCAACAAAAACTTCTTGCCAAAAAGGATTTTTCAATTTTTTGTAGGACCTAAGTACTGAATACTTGTAGCATCTAGATTTTCAGAAAATATAAGCAGCTTACCAACCTTAGATTTGGAGTTAAAAATCCTTCGAATCCATGTTAATTTTAAACCCTTGATATAATTTTTAACATTTAACATTTTTAATCCCCCAAATCTTTGTTTTTACACAGACAATCGCGACTTATTTTATCCGGTTTATTTTCCCAAATAAAAGCAAATAAACTTTGTATGAACTGAGTTAAATAGTGACCTTTGGACATGGAAGTGTTAAAAATAAATTATTCAATTAAGAAATTATCATGGATTTAATAACAACAATTTTACCAATTGGAGACTAAATTTGATTTGGCCATGATTTCATGACATTTTCTATCTCCTAAAACTTAGGAATAAAATTAAGTTCTCCAATTTCTGCAATATTTACTAAGAATTTAATTCCTAGTAATGTGAGTCTGCTGGAACCCCATTCCAATCCCTACTTGACACACATTGTATCACTGCTGTATCTTTTCTTTCCAATCCACACCACCTTTGTCTTTTCCAAATTTATATTAAAACCCGACATTTCGGCATATTTCTGTAGAGTACGGAGAGATGCATCTAAAGACTCAGGAGAACCATCTAAAATTAATGAGGTATCATCTACGTATTGAGATATTGAATACTCTGAATCATCAATTGTAATTCCTTTAATGACATCATTGTTTTTTATTAGAATTCCCAAAATTGCCGCACAGAGAAGGAAAATATAAGGAGATAAAGGGTCCTCTTGTCTACAGCCCCTTTCTACTTTAAAAAATTGTGAAAGAAAACAATTTTGAGTTACACAATTCTTTATATCTGAACAAAAAGTGTTAATCCAGTTTTTTATAGAGTTCCCAAAATTAAAGAAATACAAAACATTTTGCACAAATTCCAAAGATATGGAGTCAAAGGCTTTTTCAAAATCAATGAGGAGGAGAATACCTGGTATATCTTTTTCTTCAGTACATGTATAAAGAAGAATATCATAGATTAGACGTGTATTTTCCCCTTTATATCTCCCCGGAATAAAACCTGTCTGATCATTACTTATAAGTAAATCTGAAACAGACTTGATTCGTTCTGCCATACAACTTGAGGCAAGCTTATATGTTGTATTTAGAAGATAGATTGGACGCCAATTCTTTGGCTTATCGCCTTTTGGAATACAAGTTATTATCCCCTGTTTTTGTGTGAGAGACATTTGACCATTTTTATAACCATAGTTAATAGATCTGAGGACAAATTTTCCTAAATTTGACCAAAAAAAATTTAAAAAACTCACTTGTAAAACCATCTGATAAAGGACTTTTTTCGTTTTTCATTCTTTTGATAGCAGATGTTAATTCAGCATAAGTAATTTCTCCTTCAAGCTTTAATTTCATTATATTATCTTATTTTGGTATTTCATGATAAGGTATTTCTGTGGCCAAATTTGGGACTCGAATAATTTTTTTTTCTTATACAAATTTTCATAATTTTTTTGCCTTTTCTAAAATACCTTCTTGGTCAGTAATTGTAATCCCATTTTCATTTATAATTTTTGGAATAGTTTTATTAACAAAATTTTGGGTTTCTAAGTTCGTAAAATATTTTGTGGGTCTCTCAAATTCTTCAATACATTGCATTTTTGACCTAATATAATATCCTCTCATTTTCTGTTGTCGTAATAGTTTGAGATCAGATTTTTTCTCTTCTACTATTCTTAAAGTTTTATCTGTTTCAGCATCATTTTCAAGTTTTTGAATTTCTTTAAGAAATGAATTTTCCAATTTTGTTTTTTCCCTTTTTTTGTAAGAAGCAAATGATATTGTTTTCCCTCTTATTTCGGTGAGCAATGTTTCTAAAAATAATTGGTCATTTATTTATTGTAAACTGAATATTAGCACAATCAAGAAAGTCTATACTCTCTATTATAAACTAAACAGGCATATTGGTCCTTTACTTTATGAATGATATCCTTCACAGTTTTCAGATATTCCATATCATAGAGTAATGAATTATTGAATTTCCACAGGCCGTTGCCAATGCGGAAATCATTCAATTTAAATCTTAGAACTACCGGAGAATGATCAGATCTATAACTGTTTTGAATTTCGACATCTTGTACATGATGATAAAAATTTTGTGACACTAAGAAAAATTCTAATCTAGCCTGTTTAAATGTTGTACGTTTCCGCCATGTAAATCGTTTTGTTTCTTGATATATTTTCTAAATGGGTCTATTAAACCATAAATTTCTTTCATATCAAGTACTTTTTGTTTTGCCTTTGGATTATTTATTGAACAATAATTTTGAGCACACAATTTTTAAAAGGGCAACACAAGGATCATTTTTACCAAGTTAAGTTCCAACTGCCCAAGTGGTTTCGGAGAAGAATTTTGAATGAAAAGTTAACGAAGGACAAGGGTTGTGGCAGAAGCTCACATTGGCATATCCAGTTGAGCTAAAAAGCGATTTTTTTCTGGTAAACCCCTTGATCAGTCGAGGAGTACGTGAACATACAAACAGGAATATAAGTTATGTGTATCGAACGTATGACGTACCCATGTGAATTGAGAGTCGTATCTTTTCTGATAAACAACATTATCCTATTTCAACTTCATATTCAAAAAGGGCAAGAATATTGACAACTACGCTCCTTTTTCAAAGTAAGCGCAGATAAAACATGGAATTATATCGGCGTCGAAAACAAAAAGGCGGCCATGTGACAAAACATATATGGAGGAGTATCCGCGCGTCAAATGATCATTTCCTACCAAATACTGCTATGATAACAGTCCATTTTTGTGACAAAAGTTCCTAGTTGTGAGCACCTCTGACTTCTGGTTCAGGTCATGTAACTTTCCACCTCTTTTTCACATTAACAATGAAGGGATATGGAGTAAATGCAAATGAGACAAAATCTCTACAAATACATGGTAAAAGACAGCAATGGAACAGCGCTTTTATTGTTGTTCTTCATCTTCATCTTCACCTTTTTCCACCTTTTTCACAGTCCTAATCTCTATTTGTCCAATAGCCACTAAACATCGTCATCAGCTCATATTGTAAGTGAACTGTCCCTATATACTACCATCAACTATAACTCTTGAAAGCAACATTACAATGGTCTAGCTTTTACTGGATTTGGCTTCCTATTTCGATTTATTTGGTAATGAGTACTTCTTTTATTACAACTTTTGGATTATGGCTTTCCAATTATTTGATTTTAATGCTGCTGATGAGAGGTTACTCCTTGAAACACGTGTACAGCATAACGAAATTTACTGTTTTTTATGCAACTTCGGTATTTTTTTGCATTTTGAACCATTGGGTCGATGCCACTGCTGGTGGACCAGAGGTCCCCGAGGGTATTCACCAGCCCGATAGTCAGACTTGTCTGACACGAAAATTTTACCATTACAAAAACAGGAAAACAGCAAACACCTACAATGGCCAGGAACTACAATCACATGCCACAATTTACAAGCAAACTGCACCAGAAAAACAATAATGAAAACAAGAGACAAACATAAATAACGATAGGAACTCGGGATAGCCGGACTTGGTACCGGCACCACATGCGTTTTTTAGAATTTGACTGTTTTTAATAAAATTCTAACCCCTTAAAAATATCGAGACTTCATTCTGTGTATGGCACTCGGTAGATGTCCTTGGTACTGGATTTGGCTTCCTATTTCGATTTATTTGGTAATGAGTACTTCTTTTATTACAACTTTTGGATTATGGCTTCCCAATTATTTGATTTTAATGCTGCTGATGAGAGGTTACTCCTTGAAACACGTGTACAGCAGAACGAAATTTACTGTTTTTTTATGCAACTTCGGTATTTTTTTGTATTTTGAACCATTGGGTCGATGCCACTGCTGGTGGACCAGAGGTCCCCGAGGGTATTCACCAGCCCGATAGTCAGACTTGTCTGACACGAAAATTTTACCATGCGTTTTTTAGAATTTGACTGTTTTTAATAAAAATTCTAACCCCTTAAAAATATCGAGACTTCATTCCGTGTATGGCACTCGGTAGATGTCCTTGGTACTGGATTTGGCTTCCTATTTTGATTTATTTGGTAATGAGTACTTCTTTTATTACAACTTTTGGATTATGGCTTTCCAATTATTTGATTTTAATGCTGCTGATGAGAGGTTACTCCTTGAAACACGTGTACAGCATAACGAAATTTACTGTTTTTTATGCAACTTCGGTATTTTTTGTATTTTACACATTTCACAGGTTTTTCATGTGTTAATGAGGTTAGGGTACAGATGCATACACCAATACCATGGTCAACCTATCAAATATGAATGCACCATTTGCTAACTCGTTTTGATAAGATGTATTAAAAAAACACTAAACCACATTTGGAGTATAGAAGTTGATTGGTAAAAATGCACCATTTACTGTTTATTTTTATTTTTCTTATTATTTTTTTTTGCCTACCTGTTTCAATAAATCATGACAAACTTCAAGAAACCACGTCATATGAAATGCTGGTACATGTATCTATGCAGGCAAATTTTTACAGTAAATGAATCACAAAATCCTCTCTATTTTCAATTATGTAGAATATTTTGATGTACTTTACACATATCCTGTTGATTTAGAGAATGCTGAATTCTAATGAAATACCAAAGAAACTTAGAAGATTTAAGAATTTAACGATGCACCACATATATTCACTGTTAACAGGTGTTCATTTTTAACAGAACCACATCTTCTAGTTTTAAGAACTTAGGTTTCTAAGCTAAACATGTATGCCTTTATAATTTGTTTCGTACTTCAAATCATTTATTATCCCCGCACTTTCGAAGAAAGTTCGGGGATAATGTTATACCCTCCGTCTGTCCGTCCGTCCGTCCGTCTGTCCGTCCGTCCGTCCGTCCGTCACACTTTTCTTGTGACTCAAACTCCTCCTACATTTTTGGATTTAGGGATTTAATTTTGTTATAGAATTGTTGCATATAGTCTGTAGATGCGCAATAAGCTTTCGGATTTTTGATATTGGTCTTGGTGCAAACAAGAGGCCCTATGGTGTAAATTTTAACCAAGACCCAAAGATGTGGATTAGACACATGTGGCATGTGATGCAAACTCCTCCTACATTTTTATACGCCCGTCTAATGACGGGACGTATTATGGTATACCGATGTCCGATTGTCCGTCCGTCCGTTTGTCCGTCCGTCCGTCTGTCTGTCCGTCCGTTTCATATGTCACGCTCTAACTTGATAACCCTTTATCCAATTCACTTCAAACTTTATAGAAGTATTGGGTATGATGGCCTGACGATCTGTATAATTTTTCGTGAAATTTCGATTTTTCTTGCAAGAGTTATGGGACTTGATTCGTCAATTTTTAGGCAATTTTTCATATGTCGCGCTCTAACTTGATAACCCTTTGGCCAATTCACTTCAAACTTAATAGAAGTATTGGGTATGATAGCCTGACGATCTGTATACTTTTTCTTGAAATTTCGATTTTTCTTGCAAGAGTTATGGGACTTTATACGTCAATTTTTAGGCAATTTTTCATATGTCGCGCTCTAACTTGATAACCCTTTGGCCAAATCACTTCAAAGTTTGTAGAAGTATTGGGTACTATGACTTGACGATCTGTATACTTGTTCGTGAAATTTCGATTTTTCTTGCAAGAGTTATGGGACTTTATTCGTCAATTTTTAGGCAATTTTTCATATGTCACGCTCTAACTTGGTAACCCTTTGGCCAATTCACTTCAAACTTTGTAGAGGTATTGCTTATGATGGCATGATGATCTGTATACTTTTTCTTGAAAGTTTGATTTTTCTTGCAAGAGTAATGGGACTTTATTCGTTAATCTTAAGGCAATTTTTCACATGTCGCTCTCCAACTTGAGAACCATTTTGCTGTTTCACTTCAAAATTTGTAGAGCTATTGGGTATGATGGCCTGACGATCTGTTTACTTTTTCTTGAAATTTCGATTTTTCTTGCAAGAGTTATGGGACTTTATTTGTCAATTTTAAGGCAATGTTAAACATATTGGCTTTACTTGACAATCTTTCTTCAAACTATGTAGAGATATCAAGCTTAATAGCCAGTTAAAGGTGCATTCTAAAATGAGAACCCCTTACCTAAATTATATAAGTGACGACGGGCGTATCATGCGACTTGGCGCAGCTGTTTATTGGATTTAGGGATCAAATCTTTATGCAGACTTGTTGCATATAGTCTATAGATTTGCAATAAGCTTTTGGAATTTTGGTTCCGGTTCCAACTTTGGT